>JAZKJV010007359.1:0-163047 GCA_037367405.1 Ottelia alismoides | reverse complement strand
TAGGGGTCCTACTCCATGGAGTAGGTAACTTACCTACTCCATTTTCTTTTTTTTTCAATTTTTTTATTTTTTTGAAAAATGCTTCCATGGAATTTCATAACTATATCCATCTAATATGTCATTCAAATTTCATCAGAAACAGAAACTCCTACAGCCTCCATCTAGAACATGAAAATACAGCAAATCTGTGACCGTTAAAAAATGATTGTCTGGATGGAGGCCGTAGGAGTCTCTGTTTCTGACGAAATTTGAATGACATATTAGAGTGATATGGTTATGAAAATCCATGCAAGCATTTTTCAAAAAAATAAAAAATTGAAAATAGAGTAGGTAAGTTACCTAGTCCATGGAGTAGGATCCCTTTTCTCTAAAATAAATATAGTAACGAATTGAATGCAGATATATCCAGCATCCATTTATATCGTACATCGCCACAAACAGGAAATCCTTGTTCATTATCCTTCTCGCTTATCATCCATTCGTTATCTCGTCTGCTACCTACACTGCGACAAGGGGGATAAGAAGCCAACTTCCTCACCAACCAAGGTTTTAGGATATATTGCATAAAAGGTCCCAGAAACTTGAAGTACCAGGAAAGAAATGAATTGAAATAACATTATGACAGTTTGGGAGTGCCACTTCATCAACCACATTTTGGGTTTTTTGCTGAAATGAAAAAACTAACATTGCAGTTACCATATACATTGTTAGTTGAAAATTTCAACTTTTTTTTACCGGAACTGTTTTTTATGCCTATTTATTATGTTGGGATATTTAACGTAAGCAGTGCAAAGGATTTAATTGGCCGCAGAAGCCGGTGAAATCCCATTGCAAGTGCCGCTTTAATTGGAAGCATGTTCCCGCGAATTAAGACGACACACAAAGGGAGAGGCCGACCAATTATTGCCTCCACGTGATATGATGGTTGATGAGAGTACCAAACAACTCATCTACGCAAGGAAAGCAAAGGAACCCCTTCAGCATTTTGTGCCTAAGATTCGTCTTTCAGATCTCGCAAGTTACCTGTTTCCACGGAAACTCGTCGGAGGATGTCCTTGTCAGCAAGATTTTAAAAATCGGACCGAACATCCAAACGGGTCGAACCATCAGTCCAAACCGGTCGAACTGATGATGACACCAGCATGACATCATCGTTCTTATGGACTCGGAAAAAATATGATCGGACTTAAATTACTGGTCAGACCGGTCGAACCAATTTTTTGAATAAATAAAACCGGATACATATAACGTATGTATGTATTTATGTATCAATGAAATAACCATTAGAAATTTCAAATCTTTAAATAGAATAATATAATTGCCTATTTGGAGTAAAACTCTGCAAAGTTAATCACATTTTCTAGAATTATATATGAATATAATATTGTAATCATTTATTTATAGATGTTTCAGAAAAATTACTCTAAGAAAGTAGTAACATAACATATATTCCAAAAAAGAGAGGGGCATACCTTATATCACAGAAATTAAGAAGGGTATACATGATAAAAATCCCATTATTTCATTATTTAAACCCTTTATTTTTTGAAAATTACCAAACCATCAAAATTGAATCAATCCAGGTCAACCCGATCCGACCATCCAAGTCAACCCAGTCCGACCACTGGACGGACCCGATTTCTTATTTTTTTAATTAATTACAAAGAACCAGCCGAACTGATCGGGTCGAGTTCCTGATCCAACCGGTGCCATCCGGTCCGATTTTTTAAACCCTGCTTATCAGCTATTGCATCTTGGAAGCTTCAAATTAAACAGGTCATGATTATCTGTCATCGGTTATCTTGCTCAATAAGCACTCCTGAGTCCTGACCCATCCGAACATCTTCCAAGCAGGCAAAAATCCCAATCTTGATTCCACGTCAATGACCGGGTGATCGAAAAATGTACATTTACACTCGCGGACTTGTGTAGGCATTAACCGTTGGCTTCACATCTAACGGTTCAGATCGCACGACGGTTAATAATATGAGGCAGAGACAAACTCCACAAGCATATTATGTACAAAATTCTCCCCAACGACCACCATGTTATTGTTTTATCTTCGAACTAATAGAAAGAAAAGGCCTTTTGTTTTAGCAATTCGATGAGCAGAATAGCACAGGAAAGAAATTTTGTAGTGAATTAACTCGAGTAGAAGGTAATCGATGAGGATATTACATAAATTCTTCTCATGGATGACACGCTACTCAACCAACATATTGTTTAGGGTAAAATGTGTATGCCTCTAGGGGAGCTAACTTAGCTCCCTCCACCCCATTTTTCGCGTGTTTTTTTATTTTTTTAAAAAATAAAAATTATGTAAATTCATTATTATATCCCTATATTATGTCATTCAAATTTCATGCAAAACAGAGATTCCTACGACCTCCATCCAGACGGGGTCGATTTAAAAAATCCTGAGACCGTTAAAAAAATGACTGCCTGGATGGAGGCTGTATGAGTCTTTGTTTCACACAAAAATTTTATGACATAATATAGGGATATAGTGATGAACATTCACGGAAAAAAATTTCGAAAAAAATAAAAAAAATTGAAGAAAATAGGGCGGGGAGCTAAGTTAGCTCCCCCTAGGGGGCAGCCCCATTTTCCTCTATTGTTTTAGCATATTTGACTGTGCATAACTTGTTCAACATGGAGCATAATAAAAGGCGTCAAAAAAGGAAAAGCAAGACGGCATGACGAAAAGGAAAAGCGTCAAGTTGAAGAGTAAACTTGAAAAAAATGATAGGAATATTATGCAGTGTTGTAAAAGTCATCCGACGGGCCCGACTAGTAGGTCTGACTAGTCTAGTTAGTGGGGTGATCGATCGAGTACCGACTAATTCTGATTAGGTACACTAATCGACCAATTTTTGCTTGGATATACCATTTTTTTTAATGTTTTGATTTTTTATAAGAAAACTTATTATAATATGCTTAATGTTGTATTTACATTCAATTACTTCTTTTATTTTATTATGGTAATATAAAAATGTACAAAATCTATGTAAATATATGTACAAAAATGAGTTATATATTTAAAATAATCATGAAATTCAAACCGATTAAAGTCTGACTAAATCCGATTAGTCACCCGACTGCCGATTTATCCTTAATCGGTGACCCAGCGACCGACCTTGATATTATGCAGGAACATCAATTCAGAATTTCTTACCATGGAATGCTCTTGGGCAAAAAAAAGAGAAACTATAATCTAGACGACCAGACCACGTAAAAGAAGCCTAGAAACCAAGACTGCCAAATAAAACAGATTACAGTGTAATTACATATGGCGTTAGTGTCCATAGTCATGTCGTTTGAATGAAGCGATGACTAAATCTTAGAGCCGATTGCATCTCCATAAAAAAAAACCAACAGTAAATGCCCAAATCTTGACGATCTAAAGGTATTCGATAGCCAGATCATACAAGCAATAGAAATAAAAATACCACAGTATCAACATTTGAGAACAAAACCATGACCTAATCAGTGCATGAAACCGATGTTTTTTCCTCATATAGAACCAGATTCTTCAGCCTTTGTATCAGGGTTTAAAAAATCAGATCGGGCCATCCGGTCGAACCATTTGGACCAGGAACCGGCCCGACCAGGTCAGTTCAGCCGGTTCTTTGTAATTAATTTCAATAAAAATAAAAAATAAAAAATCAGATCCAACCAGTGGTCAGACCAGGTTGACCCGGATGGTCGAATCGAGTTGACCCGGATTGACCCAATTTTGATGGTTTGGTGATTGTCAAAAAATAAAGGTTTAAACCATGAAATAATGGGGTTTTATCATGTCTGCGATATAAGATATGTCCCTCTCTTTTTTGAAATATACGTTATGTCAATACTTTCTTAGAATAATTTTTTGAAACTATAAATAAATGATTACAATAATATATTCATATATAATTCTAGAAAATACGACTAACTTTGTAGAGTTTAACTTGAAATAGGCAATCATGTTATTCTATCTAAAGATTTGAAATTTCTAACAATTATTTCATTAATATATAAATAAATACTTACATATATATATATCTGGTTTTATCGATTCAAAAAACCAGTTCAACTGGTCTGACCAGCAAATTAAGTCCGATCTGATTTTTTCCGAGTCGATAAGAATGATGACATCATGCTGACATCATCACCGATCCGATCGGTTTGGACTGACAGTTCAACCCGATTGAACCAAATCAAAGACTGACCGGTTCAATGTCCGGTCCGATTTTTAAAACCTTGCTTTGTATCCCCACATCTACATGGTCAGAGACTCATATGGCCTATGTTAGAAACTACAAATGCGGAAGCTTATCAGAGAAAAAGAATAAAATATTACAAGAATACATGGATTTTTACATGAAACCCAGCTCCTTGGGGAGCAGGATGAAACTACGAGAGAATGCATGACACATACTCCAATACTCCCCCTCAAGATGGAGCATGCAATGCTCAGCTTGGACAAACAGAAAGAAGCCACTCAAAGCCACGATACAAGACACTGCAAACAACATCAACTCAACGCAAACACAACTGTCGACTATTGTCGAGGATGTGCAGGTGAGGAGGAACAAACATGCTAGAGTATGAGTCAAACTGAATTTCCTCGTCGGAGAACAAGTGCTCTGTACTGCGCATGTCCGAGTCACTACAACTGAAATGAGTCTCCTCGCCTGGGTACTCTAGCCAACCACATCATGAGAATAATTGTTCCATCTCTAAAAAGATCAAACTGAAAAGGCTGTGGAGATATCCTCGTCGGAGTCCACGATCACTGGAGAATGGAGTCTGAAATGTCTCGTCGGAGAACTAGGTCTTTCCCATAATGGCTCAATGAATGGGATCTCTACTCTGGAGTCCCTATGAAACCACACGAAAATCCTAACTCGCATAACATAGAGAATGGGATCTCTACTCTGGAAACCATATGGAACATATAAAAACTATGAGACCAAAAATAAAAAATGGAAACCACACAAAAATGATAGCACAAATGTGTGTCTCAAAAGGAGTCTCTCTGGAGAACTTGAAGAAATGGATCACTCAAATATGGAGTGCCCCGAACGTGGACTCTGAACCAATCCGTAGAGTCTGAAACTGAACTATAGAGTCCAAAACCTGACCTGGAATCTGACATAAGAATCTGGAATATGGAGAATCTAATAGTGTGGCATGTAACTCTACACAATACTCCACATCTTTTGGCATGCAATTTTTTTACACATGCCTTTTTTAAGTCGTTCATTTTTTTAGCTTTTCATTTTCCCCAATTTTTACGCAGATGGCTTTTCTTTTATACATGTCTTTTCTAGAACACACAAATATATATATATACATATATATATATATATTGAAAATGGCTCAAATGAGCTCAAATAAATGCTCATTTTTGAAAAAAGGTCTACATCGCCCCTATCGAAACTCTATTTAGGATTCCCTAGGAACCCTTCCATCGCAAGGCACAACCCCGATGGGATGTTGTTCTCGAGATAATGTCGCTGCCACCATGGGGTTTCTAGAGGTGCGCGCGAGGACACACGATGGGAAGGATCGATCGTCAGGGTGCAACGGTGTGCTGAGAAAGAGAGGAGGCAATATTGGAGCATCTCCGAGGTCTTCTTCGAATTCAACAAGACACGAAGGGTGTTCGTCATGCTGGATGAACGTGGAAGTGCGCAAGGGGTTGCATGTGGAGGGCTTATTGTTCCATATCTTCAAGAACTGGAAGAGGAAGGCATACAGCAAGAGTTGTCACCGCTAGAGGAATGAGCCCAAGGATGTAGCACGAGGGATGTTGTGCCTTGGATATGGAGAGGGTGGTGAGAGGAGTTGCCGACTGGAGCAAGAATATGTGACTGCCGGAGCCCTTCTTCTTTCGCATGTCGAAAAAACCCTAGAACCAATTAGGGTTTCAAAAGAAACCCTTGAACCCGATCTTGAATAAATCTTGAACACGAATAATCTTCAATCAAGAATCACATGCTCTAACAATCGAATCTCGAAGAGAACATAAACAAAGAACATAAAATCCTCGAGTATCGAACCCGCTCTGATACCATGTTAGAAACTATGAATGTGGAAACATATCAAAGAAAAAGAATAAAATATTATAAGAATGCCGAGATTTTTACGTGGAACCTTACTCCCTAAGGAGCGAGATGAACCCGCAAAAAGAACGCCTCAAAGGGTTGATGTGTCTACTGAACTTTCTCATCTGATACAGGAGGTCTAGGGCTTCTTATACAACCTCCACATACCCTCCAAGTCCCACTACTAGTAACTGAATGTGGTAATTGGATCCTTACAATTACCCATCTACGACATAAGTGAGCATACTCCAACAACCCCCATCTAGACATTGACTTTTTAACGGTCGCAAAATAGTTGAAATCGACCCCGTCTGGATGGAGGTAATTGAATGTGATAATTGGATCCTTACAATTACCCATCTACAACATAAGTGACGCATACTCCAACAACCCCCATCTAGACATTCACTTTTTAACGGTTGCAAAATAGTTGAAATCAACCTCGTCTGGATGGAGGTTGTAGGAGTCTGTTTCACATGAAATTCAAATGACATCATATAGGGATATAGTTATAAAAATCCACAAAAAAAATAAAAATGAAGAAAATGGAACGGTGGAGTAAAGTTAGCTCCCCCAAGGGGTTGGCCCCATTTTACCCTTACAAATAAGCAATGTTGCTGCAACATCTAATCAACAAAAACAGTTTCAGCTACAGGACAAAAAGAATCGATTTTAAATTAAATAGAATATCAATAGCCCTAAGAAATCAACATGCAGTGGGGAACAAAACAAAGTTTTTTCAATCATCTGGCTCACACAAAACAAAAAAAAGAATGACGAATAGATCCCTGTTAAGACAATATTCCATCTATACCCGAACAAATACAAAAACTGCAGGCAATATCTACACGAAGGGAACGTCAAAGCTACAAAATGGATAAATTCTGCAGCAAGAAAAAGAACATTTTTGGCAGGATGTATGCATATAATCCTATTGCAGATGCTCGTCTTGCATGGTACTTCTTTCCTGCGTGCTAAACTAGATGCAGCAGACAAGGATATTTAAAGTGGCAAACACAAATTTAAACTAAATGTCACAGTGATATATTTAGGATATTAACGAAAGAGGACTTCACGCCGTGTTTATCCATCGGTAGATTATGTGTGGTCATCTAAATGTTCTAAAAGGGTCACAGATCCTTGATATGCATTTCTATTGTATAAATAACTCTACAGATAACATAACTTGCAGATACAAACACAAATGTTGCAGTATCCTGAGAAAGGCCGAAGAGAAGGCCTTTCTATAGCTTAAGCCTACACATGATATGAAACCCTCTCTGATGAACCCAAGGATAGATGGTACTTTTCTTTTTCAAATAAAAAGGTGAATATACCTACTGCAGCCGCTGTCGTTTCTTGGCCAGATTTTCAAATACTCCCCGTACATCATCAGCACTTATCGACCTCGATGCATCAAAAGATTGCTGCATGGAAAGGACAATATAAGTGGATGAATTCAATGATCACAGTACCTACTGCAGCAACAAACAAGTAAATCTAGTTTCTACATAAAGCTGCCAAACTCTTGAAATTTTGTGATCAAAATATTTCCAAAATAAATAAAAACAACCGAGTGAATCGCTTGATAGAAGACGGCCAAACATCTAATCAACAAGCATGTCAACATACCAGGAATGATGCAAGCTCATTCTTCATATCTGCAATTCCATTTAAAACTTCAATTTTTTGCACATGATCCATCCCATTAATAAAATTGAGAGCTGCCCCTTCTTGCTTCTCCAGGTTCTCTGCCCTCCTCTGCTTTGCCACGTTCTCATACTCATCCATGGAGTCATCTTTATCCAATAAATAGTAGACACCCTTATTTTCATATAATTTGCAGCACGTTTCGCATCTGCAGAGGGTATCCCTCCACTTCTTCGAAAGAAAAAATGGCTTCTTCTCGAGAGTAGTTGTTGCATAGAAGTCAGCCCTGATCAAACATTTTCCAGCACCTGTACCATTGGCGGATGGAGTAACTGCTGCTAAACCTGAACATACTGCCGAAGAATCAGCATTCATAAACTGCATCTCTCCAGAAAGAGCAATAGAATCAGACTTAGTAGAACAGGCAGCGGAACTTTCCGTAGCAAAATGACCGTTTTCAACCTTCTCTGAAGGTCCACCTATTGCCAACTTGTCAGGTAGCACGTTTTTATCTTGACTAGCAACTTCTGTATTTCTGCTGGACGAGGCCCAAATAGATGCCGGATAATGTTTCAAGAAGTTGACCGTCACCGCACAATCTTGGCAGATGAAATCCATGTATAAAGGTTCCCCGTCTTCATCTCTTGGTATCTGTATGATCCAAAACAATTTAAGTGGATAAAAATAAAAAAGAGACAGACAGCTGTAATTTAATCATTAATGAGGCTACATGTAAATGAACACATATGCACGATGATTATCATAACGTACCTCTCCAGCAGACTCTAAACCAATATGGTTCTCATGAAACCAGTCTTCACAAATGCAGCACTGAATCATTTCAACTTGTTCCTCAGCATCTGGATCAGGATAAGGGCGATGGCATATGCAATACGAGCCCTGAAAGTTCTGGTTGTAGCCATTCTTTTCATTTTCAGGGTCTTTATCAGCAAGAAGTTTGCACGAGAACTGACTAAATTTTGAATTCCCACAGTCACACCTGAAGTTCCTCTTGGTCCACAATTCCACTACCTTTGTTTACATAACACGGTCAATAAAGAAAAAAAGGCATAGAATTCAGTGTGTCATTAAACTCTACAATAGACTGCCCAATTATGGGAAATCATGCAGCAAGAGCGATCGCAGTTAAAACAAGCATAGCATTCCATAAATATGATACGGCAATTAACATTTTTTAAGCTTAAGATATTCGGTAACATATGCAAACCACATCTGAGGACATTGACTAAACATAAGTTCTACATGTAGCTATAATCAAAGTAATACACAACCACAATATACACACACACACACACATATATATATATATATGGGATATTTACACCCATAACCCTGAGTAGTTCCGTAATTACCCCAAGAACCCTCGATAAACACGAATTACATCTAGAACCCCGAATAATGCTTAACCTTTACATAACATAACCCTGTGTCAAGTTCCGTCATAGTTCTCTGTTAACTCTAACGGAAAAAGTCATATGTTAACAATTTTGCCCTTTGAAACACATCATATTTACAACATGATGCCATTCTGTAGATGAAAAGATTTTTTATATTTTATACCCTTTAAATTCCCATTATTTACCACTGTCTCCCCCCTCCTCCTTCCCCATTTGATCACTCCAGCACCCATCTCCGACCACCCCCTCCGCCCCCCCCACCACCACCCGCCCCCCGCTTGCAAGATCTCGAAGAACTCCTCCCACACCCCTCCGCAGCCCCCAGTCGATGCCTCCCATGCCCCCCTCCCAGTCGCCCCCCTGTCTGCCAACTCTATACCCATCCCCCTGCGCGCAAGCCCCAAGTCGCTCGACCGAAGATCCAGACCTGGACGCAAACTCCAGACCATCAACCCACGCACCCCCAAGCTGTCGCGCACGCCCGCATGCTCCAGAGCCCCCGCCCCGCAAGATCCAGACCCCGCCCCCGCAAGATCGAGACCCCCCACCCCACGCGAAATCGGCAACCCACGCGCCCCCAAGCTGTCACGCACGCCCGCATGCTCCAGAGCCCCCACCTCGCAAGCTCAAGACCCTACCCCCGCAAGATCGAGAACCCCCCCCCCCCCCCCGACCCCCGCGCGAACCCGACAACCCACGTGCCCCTAAGCTGTCGCGCACGCCCGCATGGTCCAAAGCCCCCACTCCACAAGCTCCAAAACCCGACAAGCTGCAACCACACCAGCCCTGGGAGCCCTCCCCCATCTCCGCCTTCAAGCTCCATACCAGCCCCCCGCACGCCCGCAAGCTACAACCGCCCCCCCGCGCCCGCAATCTCCAGACCCCGCACCCCAAGTGTGCGCGACCGACAAGTTGCAGCTAGCCCCCACACCCGCAAGCTCCAGACCCCCCAACCTCGCGCGCGCGCACCCGACAAGCTGCAGTCCCCGCGTACCGCAAGCTCCAGACATCAACCACCCCCGCAGCATGCCCTCCCTCCCGCTCACCTGCAAGCTGTAGCCCCCCGGCAAGCCACAGGCCTCCCTGTGCATCTCCACCCTGCTGCAAGCTCGAATTCACCCCCCCCTCTTCTTTCTTTCTTTGTTTATTAATCGTAGCCGTTAGATCAGTGATTGGTTAGATTAACTCAACCATCTGGTTGAGTTAATGGACGAAACTAACGGAAGGTTATGTGTGTAAAACGGAACAATTATTCAGGGTCTTGGGTGTAATTCGTGATTATCGAGGATTTCTGGGGTAATTACGGAACTACTCAGAGTTATGGGTGTAAATATCCCTATATACATATATAACTTTTAGATATTTAAAATTTTCATATTCCAATTTTACCACATTGATAATCATATCATTTTGCCAAACGGTACTGATAGATTCTAAGTATGGGAAAGTGTGCACGATGAAGTTATTCCGGTTGAAAGGGAAAAGACATTCAGCTAAGCATCTTCTGCTGAACAATCTATATGTGATGTATACGTGCACACATGTGTTCACAATCCATAGAAATAATAAATGGATGATGTAAAAAAATTACGCTGATTACTTTTCTCTGAAGATGTTTAATCATAAAAAGAATGCATTGCCAGACTTTCTCTTTACAATTCGGTATTACTATTAATTGCTTTATTCTTTTTACCCATTCATCCAAACTCATGCTCCATTTATCTATTTCACATGGTAAGCTGGATTAAACTTGGAAATGATCATTTAAATGTAGGTTGAGTGGTGTGCCTTCTAAAGATCTAAAGATTGTATGCTAACCGTGGATTTTTTTAGTTGGAAGATAGTTGGCTACACATGGTCAATAGTCAATTAGCATTCATAAAAAAATAGGTGGACCATCTACGTGACACTGCTTTTACGAATAATCTGATTGTGGATCCACGCACCATATAGTTGTATTAAAGGTATATAAATAAAAAAAAAATCTCCAAACCTCAGTAAGGTTTTATAACTATCTTAATATGTAGACCATTAACCACCATCTTTTTTGTACAAAATATTTTGTCTATTTTCTACATGTAAAACAGAAAACCATAAAATATATCAATGTTGGATGTCATTAACATGTCTGTGGTGAAAAAGACATGACCCCCTTAATTAGGGATTGCCTCAGCATTGTGCCTCACGGCGCCTCGCCTCAAGACCACCTTGTGACACCTCAAAGAACACAGTTGAGGTGCACACCGTGAGGCTAAATCAGCCCACCTCACCTCGAAGCATGTTTTCTCATACCATGAATGGAACATAAAGACTGATATATAATATCTCTACTAAAGATCTGCAAAACATGTCTCAGCCCATACTTAGACTTTGAGATAAAGGCCCCAAAAATGGGAAAGGATCATTAACTGTCTGAAAAAAAGAATAATAAAATTAGGATCCTAAACATCAAAATATAGAAGCTAAAACCAGTCATGTGAACCGATACATCATGCTTTTGGAAAGGAGCAATGAAGATGCTTCCCAAGTTGACAAGACAATTAACTTAATTTTTGAGTGATGAGATAAATATAAAGGACACGTTTGAATTAGAAAAGAAGCAATAATGATGCTTCCCAAGTTGACACGACAATAACTTAATTTATGAATGAGGAGATAAATATAAAGGACTTGTCTGAATCTAGAAAGAGGAAAATGACCGAGTCAAAGGTGCAACAAGAAATTAGTTGCTAAACAGAAGTGATGGTGACATATCTAGCATATGAAGACTACATCAGGCGATGGAGACCATTTTCCTTGCGGTCACAACCAATTGCCTGCCTCATCAGTATATCATGGAATCAAACACAGAGAATGGTCTAACTAATGTATAATTCTCAATGGAAAATCATAGGCTAAAAGGACTCGACGGAAGCCAAAGATGGGGAAAGAGTTTTAACTCCTCTTACCAGTAATGGGAGAATGAGATCCACAAGCAAGTGCAACTGTTTGTCCCTTTGGAACAAATTGAAATCTAGTAAACTATTATACATCAGCACAAAGATGATCAAATGCACAAGAATAAACTAAATATGCAGGTTTACCATCATAAATACATGATACCTCATCATTTCTAAAAGAAAAAGCATGATTACTCAACAGATACGAGTGTCTTAATAGAAATGAGTGCCTCTAGGACATGAGGTACAAGTCTTAAAGGTGTTTTAAGGCAAACGACCTCGAAGCTATAGCATCAATTTGTAATTGTGAGTAGGGCTGCTAATTGAACTGGATCGTGCGAATTCGATTAGGATTCATTCGATAAAAATTCGAAAAAAGTTCAATTCGAAATCAAATGAACTAAATTTGAATTTAACTTGTGGATTCGATTCCCAAATGAATTGAATCTGAATTAACTTGTATTTGTTCGATAAAAATTCGATTCGATTCGATATTTATATACATACATACATAGTACATGCATGTATACATGCATATAATACATACATATTTTACATACATACATGTAACAACCCCACTCTGGGTCTATTAGGATCCTTTCCAAATATTCTTGTGCAAGGAATTATAGCATAATTACATCAAAAGATTGTCATGCATTTATTCAAATTCATTTGTAAGTAAATAGATGCAGAAAACAATATAGAAATATGTACTAACGACGCTTAATTTACATTCAAAGATTTAGCATTATATCTCTAAGCATAACATGTGCAAGCATCTAAGGATACTCTAAAACCAACTTACTACAGTTATTAAGTGGTTATTTTTAAGCTTATAATCATATATAGGCTCCATTGGTATGATTTATCATGTTCATACTTCACCGTTATGATTACTCCCACAATACACCGACATGGCTTTTCAATGTGTGACATGTATATGCAACATTAGGCACCATTAGTGAGACTCTATCTCTTTCATTTCCCCTTTATAACTAAGTTCAAATGGTTTGACTCCGAAATATGTTATGAGTCAAAGATGTGTGTCCTTCATTCATCGGTTATACAAAATATCTAAGTTTTCATCTTTACTTCTTATTTTAGCATGACAATAGCTTAGATATGAGTTACTTTGTATAAGTAATAATCGATCTTAGCATGCTATTGAGAATTTTGAGGCATTAAGAGGATCGCTAAACACTTTAAGTTGTCCCAATTTAATATGTATGTATATATATGCATACATAATCCTATTGGTTAAAGACTAAATGTTGAATATAAAAAAGAATAGAAAAATTAAGTTATAAAATCTACTAAAAAAGATCAAATGTTTAAGATAGTTATTCTAATTCCTCACCCACACATTTATTTTAATGTTCCCACGTTACTCACACTACCTTTTTTCATTCTCTTTTTCATTATCTGCCAAAGATTCCAAAAATCCATGGTAGATTATGGTGGCATTTCTCCTAGTACATGAAAATGATGGTTTTGTTACTTCGAGATCCTCAATATTTGTCGTGGCTCGAAATTTATCTAGATATCTCTCCTCTGCTTTTATGTTTTGACTTTCCATGCATAGCAATCCATGATGATTATCATTGTCAACACGACATTTGTCATCACATGAGTAATATACAAGTTTTTTCTCACGACGATGTAAATTATTCCTTTGTACATCAAAAAATCCGTATATTTTATTTCATGGCTTAGTTTTTCAATATTGAATATCCCCACGCTTAATGAAGAGGTTTTATACTGCTTTGTTATTTTTATTATTCCTAATATTATAAATAATAATGTTAATTTGTATCAACTTTCTATATAAGTTTGATCTTATCTTGCTTTAACATGCAATGGTAATTATAATGTTTTCAGCTTTTTCATCAATGGTATTTTAACTCTTTGATAGCCTCATTAATTATATTATATTTATATATTCATTCTCATAGAAAAATGTATTTAGATTGTAAAAGATATATAATAATTGTAAAAATTAGGTACTTTTTCCATTGTATTGATTATATAGTTTTTTTCAACTTATCTTAGTGATATATGTATTCAAAATTAGAATTACACAATAAAATATTATATTATTCTTCATATAATATTAGTTATATAAGCTCTAAAACATCAATTTACGATTCAAATTCGAAATAAAATGAATCGAATTTGAATATTCGAAACTCAAAATGAATTGAATCTGAATTTAAGTTGGCAAATTCGTTTAAAATTCGATTCGAGTTCGGATTCGAAATTTTTATAATGAATTGAATCAGAATCCTGGTGGATTCGAAGGTATTCGATTTGATTAGCACCCCTAATTGTGAGGTCTTAGCCTCAGTTAGTTGAGGCGATGAGGTAGAACTGATGCGCTTCCTCAGTTGGCTTTGAAGGGAAAACTTACATAAATGGAAAATATATGCACTCATCAGTGTCGTACTTAGGAGGAACGTTAAAAAAGAGTGGACCACCTTTAGTAAATGATTATCCATAAACTCCATATATTGACTGCTAATAATAATAAATGTTTCATCCAAGGTTTGCATAAACACGTGTAACCCAATGCATTCTCCAAATAAGACTTTCAAATATCAAAGCATTTCTGAACCAAATTGTCTAATACAAGAGGAAAAAATCTAGTCTGTTACACATGAAATGGTATGCTAAAGCCAAAGCTCCATCATAACTGGTAATGGCTTGAAGTATTCAACTACCCAAACTAGCCCCCAATCAGACCTCAACTACGGCATTGCAACCAAAGAAGAGATGATAAATGTCCCCTACGTCCCCACCACTACACGCGCACAGTAGGGAAGAAGAGCAACGACTTAAAAATATCATGCCATGAAGGCCCTTGTCACTAATCTCTTCCTACATAATAACCACAGAAAATACACTTTTAGGGGCACTTGCTCCTTTAAATTACTTTGCAATCTTTAGATAAATCTGCCTATGTTGCCACGGTACAAATCAATAGTAATTTGTAAGCTTTCTTCACAACGAATGCCTCACCCAACTCCCTTTTCTCAGTCCACCGTTAGGGGGTTCCTTTAACCACAAATCTTCCATCAAATTGTCAAATTCTAGTGTCTACTCATCCAAGAGAGTTGAACCAAAGAAACATAACCAGAAGCCGCCATTTCTCTTGAAG
Organism: Ottelia alismoides; assembly: GCA_037367405.1. NCBI lineage: Eukaryota > Viridiplantae > Streptophyta > Magnoliopsida > Alismatales > Hydrocharitaceae > Ottelia > Ottelia alismoides. The sequence continues at coordinate 147,794 of JAZKJV010007359.1, read as the reverse complement.
AGGACCAGCAGTCCACAACAAATGCCTCTCTATCAACATCCCAAGCAAAGAACCTTGAAATCTATCATTTAAAATTCTCATTTCAGTTTAGTAATCTAGCTAGAAGAAAAAGATTTGCCCTATCATGATACCAAACTTAGCTCTTGAGCAAATTGTTACATTGTTGCACATATACCTCGCCAAAAGTTTAGGGTGCTTTCTCTAAACTATCCTTCACATCCAGGCCAGCATTCAAGCCATAGATGATATGTATCAACTTGCCTAGCAAGTCTATCCTTTTTAGGCCCAAGATTCTTCATTTTACTTGCAGAGCCTTGTTCAAATCTTGTGGTTGCAATCACCCTAATCCATTGTCTCCAATCATCCCCTAGACTAAGTCCCCCACTGCAAAAGCCATACTCTTATTTCATTGTCCAAAGGTAGTCGATATGTAAGTAAACCTTTTAAGGTGGTTGACATAAAGATAGATAGAAATCTAGATTTTGTTGATAACACGATCTTGAGTAAGACCAAATGCCCACATTTTGAAAGAGATCTGGCTCTCCACCATGTCAGTATGTATTCAATCTTCTCTATCAATTGAAACCAATCATCGACCCAAAGCCTCCTACCCACAACTAGAGGGACACCGAAAAACTTCACAAAAAATGACTTTGGGCATCCTCAACAACTCACTGCACCTTGTTGTCTCATCCTTAGATGCTCCAAGGGTGTTAATGAAGATTTAACCCCATTTATTCATAGACCCAAGGAAATCAACCTCTCAAGACTTCCCTTCCGTTAGTAAAAAAGTGTCTAAATGTTGTATGAGAATGGAGCACTGGCCCATGGTGAAGCCTCTGAAAATTTGCACTGCAGCACCAACCCAAATCTAATACTTGAGGGTTACCTCATTGGGCTAAAAGAATACGTCTGGACATCAGTGTCGCAATAGCAACCCGATTGAACCGATTACTCGGTTCAACTACTCTATTCAGAAAGGAGGCAGAATCGAATAAATCGGGACAACTAATTGACCAACTAATGAAAAATAATAATTATTATTAATGGTTTTTTATAACTTTCTTAAGTATAAAGTGAAAGTTAGATGTGAATAATATGATTGTAATTCAATTATTACTTTTATCTTGTTAATTAATGACCACACATGTACAAATATATAAGATTATATATTAAACATACTTTTTCTATTTTAAATAATTAAAAAAATCTAACAAATATTCGATTGGTCACCCGAATCCCATTTATTTTTTATTTAACCCTTCCGATTAAATGCCAAATACCGATTTTGCAACACTGCATGAAATCATCCATTGATAGCATCGGGAAAGAAGAGCAAGTGATACATCTCATCCTCCAAGCATATATTGATCTTAAAAATATCTCTTGTGCAATAAGCTCCATAGGAAGTTCAAGTCCACATAGTCATGGGCTTTTGGTATGTCTACTTACCAAAGCAGCACATACACTTTCCTCATAATCTAATCACCCAAGCCTTTTCCTTTATTCTCAAGATTATCCGCTAATGCTGAAATCAATGCACTCTTATGCCCAGACAAAACCAAAACCCATAAGAGAAGGTTGAGTTGGAATGGATCTAAACCAACCAAATCCCCATGCATATCCAAACACACTCGATGAAAGGGCGCTAAACTATGGTAGGCCAAGAGACTCCCACTAAACTATGGTAGGCCAAGAGACTCCCTTCCATAAACCAAATCATGAGACCCTCATGGTGTCTGATTCTGCATTCCATCATAAAACCCTTCTGTAAGAAGCTCTTCCTTGAAAGATTTTTCCTCATAAAATGGGTATTCCTTCAACTTCCTGAGACGACTTCTGCCTACATTGCCACCTCTACGCTTATAGGATGAACCGCATGGCACTCCAGGACCTTTACCTATAAAACTGCCCTAGCGCAATACCTACATGAGAAACGAAAAACACAACCCTCTGACTAGGCAAACTCGTGCCCTCAATGAACCTTCAAGCAAAATATACTTGACTTCACTTCAAACACCTTCCCCAATTGAGTCATCATACCTCAAATCGAGACAATGTCCTAGCATCTTGACAAAACTCCATGTAGCTCCACAGGAAATGCATGCTCCATATCCACGGTCCATAACGTACTCCCAAACATTGCTAAACAATGATGCGGACCAAAGGGATGTGTGATGTCATGGAGAAGGTTCTTATCTCTTCTTTCTTCTAACCAAGGTCTCAGTTGTCATTTCCGACGTTGCATCCACAGCATCCAAAACTGAAATGTTGCCAAAATCATCAAATTTCTATAGAACTTGGATTTTTTTCTAAAAATATGGATTTTCAATGTAATTTAATAAAAATAAGATAGAAATATACACTAATTTACTAAAATGTAGGTTTAAATACAAGTTTTATTTAGTATCAACATCATATTACACCACACAAGATGATATGTAGTGTTATGGACAACATGAATAAATAATATAAAATAAAAAATAAAACTCATAATTCATAGTATATACAAAATACAAACACCCATACTTACCAAGTAATTCAAGACCAAGAGAATCTGAAAGATCTATATGCCATGTTTGCCAATTTGAGGATAACTTCTTGCAGAGGAAGCAAAATCGCACGAGGTCAATGTGAAGAAGATGCAGCTTCAGAACTGCATGATGAAGTTATTGGTGCAAAAGAAGGCATCAATGGAGCTTGAGTTAGAGACATTGCGACTAAAAGCTTGTAATAATATTGCATGCCATATATCATGCACAACAATGTGATGAGGTATTTTGATGGGTCCGCTCTACGGTTTTCAGAAGAGAGGGTCACCGCTTGAGGGTGTTTGGAAGAGAATGGTGGGCGGCTCCCCAACACTGTCGGGACTGGGAGAGGTGTGATGGTGCCAGGGAGAAGAGGGATAGGGGCACATATGGTTGGGAGGCCTCTCCCCCTTGATTTTTCGATGATGTGTGTCCTCCAGCAGCTCCACCAGGTGGAGAAACGCAATAGGTGCGTACTCATTATCGGATGGTGCATCGCAGGCTGCCGCGCCACCTTTGTTGGGGGTTGGGGGCTCCATCGTCAGCATCTAGGGTTTCTAAACCCATGCCTCCTACACATGAAGGTTCTGGCCAGCGGCCTGAAGGTCCACCATCTGTGCCCTAAGCTAGCTAGGTTGTGGGTGGGTCATCAGGTGTTTCAAGAATGTTGCACGAGAACGTTAGGGCTTCTCTTGAGTTAACGATGGTTGCGCCTAGACCTCCAGTGCATTTGGCTAGACCGTCTGGTCCAATCTGGGGAAGGTTTATTGTGTCATGGGTATGGCTCTAATACCTTTGATGGTGGTTGGGAGGTGGTGCATCATCATTGGCCTTATAGGGATGCACCTGGCGTATCTGCTTGCCGATTTTCGTTGCTTCAAGTGCGGTGTTTAGGGGCATCATCGTTGCGACTACAGAGTTCGAAGGGCATGGTGGCCTTGGATGCACCCCTCGTTGAGGGTCGAGGTGCCCTCGAAGGCTGCATCTATGCAGGATGGCCTCCACTCTTGCCTAATTGCGTCGATGGATTGTGGCAAGTTGATGGTGAAGGTGGAGAGGTGCCTCCAGGCGTTCTTCATTGATTGTTTATTGGGGGAAATTGTGCACTTGGAACCTTCATCTGCTTACGTACATGGTGTCTCTACTTCACATGCAAGGATTTAGTTAGCGACAAACACTAAGATCTCGACAGTTGTATGGAGAAGGCATCGATTCAGAATTGGTGCTTTTCCTAGCCGTGTGATTAGGTCCATTCGCATCTCGGGTATGCCGTTCACATCACGAAGGATAGAATGTTTCCAGAAAGCATTGTCTAGTGTTGTTGACATGGAGGGGATTGTTACGAATGGGTTGCATCCTTAGGGTAGCATCAATGATGTGATACTAGTTTAGGGGTGCAATGTGGATCAAGTTTTTGTGGGTCAAGTTTTTGAAGCTGCATATGTGGTGGGTCATACTTCTTTTCATCTTCTACTGGAGGAGTGTTTATCGTCGTCATATGATGGTAGGTCCCCAATCCTTGAGCACCTCATGGAGAGCTCCTTCAAATCGATGGGCATGACTTCTAATTGGGTTTTGGACCCAATCTTTGGGACGGATTGCCCCAAGCACACAACTCCTATGGACCTTGATTTTTTTTACTAGAAAAAAGGGGGAGCCCTCCCGAGGCGGGAGTCACCGTACCAAAATATTCATTAAATAATCAAAGGTACATCAGTTAGAAATCCAAAAATTGTACACAGCATTACAGTGAGCAACAACATTTTCCCATATGGACCTTGATTTGTTGGGTGGGTCTATCACCATATGCAGCTTGTCGTGTAGCCCCACCACCCTTGTCTTTGACACGCCGCCGAGGGTGACAATGGTGGCTCATTGGAGTTTGTGGTTGCACATACCAAGAGTTACGATGATATGGATGTGAGCCTCAAGACGTGGAAAAAGAGGACCGCACAACTTCGAGGACTGAAGGCCCTTGCACATGCCTTCAGCAAGGCTGGTCATTGGAGGATGTGTGTCCGTCGTCACAGGCAAAGACCAATGGGGCCTTGCATTCTTTCGATTGAGGTGTCACTGATGGAGGGTGGTGATGATGGTCTACCGCTGGGGGAGCAGGGGAGGGTTGCCTCTGTTGGACGACAAGTCAATGATAGTTGATGTTTCCTCGAGGATGCTGGAGAAATAGGGGGAGATTGCATCATGTGTAGGAGTCTTGTTGGTTAGGACGTCCCGTCTGTTGCTAAATGAAGATTGCCAAGGCCTTGGCCGGACAAATAGGATGAGAGCAGTAGGGGCTCTTTTGCAATGCTCGAATACGAAAGTGGTATGTTTACAATAAATGAAATTAGAGGAGTGGGATTGTCTCAACTAGCGTGATTTGGCAGGGTCTTGGTATAAGGATTTCAAGATGATGTTGTCCATAGGGGCATTGAGGGCATGGTTATTAGCTGGAACAAGGAGTTTTTTGAGCTTGTCATGTCTATGTGTGTGACTCCAATGTATTATCGGTTTTGCAACGGAGGACCTCAAGTGGTTTTCAATTCTTGTTATATGCAATCTATGGTCCTACTAACACTATGTCTTCTGTGATATGGGAGGAACTTTGTCTTGTGTGTGTGCACGCTTTCTGGACCATGTGTGGCTCGTTGGTGGTGATTTCAACACCACTCTACTCCCTAATGACCATCCTCGTGGTAGAGGCGGGGTTGATCATGGATCCTCTTCTTTCACCAAGTTTCTTGGCAAGTTAGAGATGGAGGTTTTGGATGCGACAAACCTAAAGTTTACTTGGAGGAACTCCACCTCTCGGTCCTGCTTGGATCGTTTCCTTTGTTCAGTTGGGTTGCTAGAGGGCTTTCCATCGGGGGCTACAAGGGCCTTGCCTAGGTCACATTCTGATCATACTCTCATCTGTTGGGACTCAGGGGATGACCAGCATCCTGGTGGGATTTTCCATTTTAAGTGTGTGTAGTTGTAGGAGCATGGGTTTCTGGAGAAGCTCGCTAGATGATGGCAGGAGTCTAAGGTTGAGGGTTCAGCCTCTCATAAAATGGCAGTGAAGGTTGAGGCCTCAACCTCTCATAAGATGGCAGTGAAGGTTGAGGCCTTGCATTGCTTATTCAATTTAGGAGGGAAACTCATGCTTCGTGGACAGAGAAGAGATGTTGTACAGGTTGTGGTTGTGTACCTTAATCTGGTTAAGGACTCCAAGGAGCTGCAGGAGGAGGAAGTGGTTGCAAGGTACAAGTAGGTGTGCATCCTCATGAAGAAGGATGGAAAGCGTGAGTGTGGGTGGAGACAGCGGTCGAGGTAGAAGTGGTTGAAGGAGGAGGATGCAAATACATGTTTCTTACATGCGATGGCTAGTGGTTGCAGGATGATGAACATGATCCACTCGATCGAGGTAGATGACAAGGAGTACGTTGATAGTGATCGCATTGGTGATGCGGTGAGAAAGCATTACATGGTAAAGCAAGCAGTCGTTGATCTGAATGTGGATAGGTCATTGGACCAAATGGCTTCTCGGTTCTTTTCCTTTTGGGAGTTTTGCAACGTGATTGGCCATGAGGTACTGGGGATGGTGGAGGAATTACGACAAGCAAATGAGGGATTCGAACAATTGAAACTTTCTCTTCTTTTCCTTCTTCCCAATGAGGCGCGTGAAGGAATTGCGTCCTATTGCTTTGTCCAATGTCATTATCCGATTGTAGTGAAGGTGCAGGCCAACGGACTTCGTGAGGTGCTTGGTTCTATTCCAGATCCCTCCCGGACTATGTCCATTCATGATCATCGCATGTGGATGGGGTTGTACTGGCATCAGAGGTTGTCGCAAAGTGGTGCAAGAATAAATCGAAAGGGTTCCTTTGAAAGGTGGATTTTTTGAAAGCACATGATTATGTTGATTGGTGATTCTTGTGGGCATCTTTACATCTTAGGAGACTCTCGATTGAGTGAATTAAATGGATGAAGAGATGTGTGACTTCCGTGTCTTACACAATGGTGGTGTATGGCAAGCAAGAGGGATGTTTCTTTCAGTCGCATTGTGGAGTTAGACAGGGATACCCTTTGGCACCTTTACTTTTTTGCTGGTGGCAAATGAGTTAGCCAGGGTGGTAGTGAAGCACCGAAGGTTGGTGAGAATGGCTTTCTGGCAAGATTTCGCACATGGGTGATTTCGGTCCACATTCTTTTTTTGAAAGAAAAAGGGCATCCAATATATAAATATGTTGGCTTGTATATTTTTTTCCTACTTGTAATCATTCATATCTATACCCACACCCACTAGTATGTTCTTCATAAGAATATGCCACTTCGCCACAAACCTATTGAACTAGATTGTCATCATCATCCCATCCACTTTATTTTAACTTAGATCTGGTGGAGCTCCCAACATCTCTACTTTCCAACCATCCAACAAGGTCTAGATGTTGACCTAATCTGGTCATTTAATCTTCAACATTTGCACCCATCTGTGAGGCAATTTGTATGTTCCAATTTCCTCCTCTCTTACTAAACACAAGAGCAAGGCCTTAAATGTCAATTTTGCTAGCATATTAGCAACTTGAGGAAACCGAAATATCGATGACATGCCGTCGATATTTTACCGGTGTTCACCAATTTCGTTAGAAATCATGAAAATGCAAAGATGTCATGTCAAGTTTAGGTGTTGCGATTTCGATTTTGCCAATCGAGGAAATGGAAATTTCTCACCGAAATTTCAAGCCATACACAGGAGCACCATTATCATTTATCCACTTCTGTAAGATACATTCATCTTCGTCATCTGAATCTTGAATCTTAAAGATGTGGGAAAGATCAATATGGGATCTAATACGCAGTTTCCTTATCATGCCCATCCTTTGCATGTTTCATCTTCAATCTAAGATTGTACGTAGACACAATCATGATATTAGTATATCCCCAAAGATTTTTCATCTCTTTAAGTGGATAAAGTTAAATGTGCTTCGGTTACTCTCACATGCTCCAACTAATGTGGTTTGCTACTGTCAACGATGATTTTAAACTCATGTCATTGAGTTGCTCTGTAATCGTTAAGCAATCACAGTTTAACAACCTAAGAATGTAGCTTGGACTAAAAAACTACGAATGTAGCATACTTTCCAAAATATTTGTCAAAATTAAAATGTAAAAAACCAAACTTGTTTGGATAGAAAAGAAGCCCAAACTTATCCCCAAACAACCTCTATAGTATAGTAGAACAAGAAGCCTTTGTGATTGCTCCTTGATCCAAAACAAACTAAAATAAGTCTTTTTTCCTACAAGAAGCTATAGAGATATGCATTACCATCTCCAAACATGTTTATTTTGCTCAATAACCATGCCAAGGAAAGCAAATAACTTTCAAATGTTTCTGTCTAGATGTCTTGTACTTCTTTGGTCTTCTAAGCAATTTTGCAAGACTTGTCAAGCAACCTCCCACGCTTAGGTACTGGCAAAAAAACCAAGCTTCTCTAAAGATGCCAAAATCACCTTAAACAAAATTCTCTCAACAATTTTATAAGAGGAGTCACATCAACTTTTTTAGGAAAAGTTGAAGGAAGATCATCCAACTTGGATGTCGTCCAATAAAGGAATTGCATTAACTACTTTTTGATAACCTCAGTGTGAATACAAAACCAACAATCACAAAAGTACTTCCAAATGCATATATAGGGTATGCACAAAGACCATAGTGTGCCATTAAATAGCATGGTTAAGAATGCATGCAATAATCATGTGATAACTTCTTTCCACACATGTTAAAAATCATGAAAATGTTTGTATACAAACAATCTTTCCATATTCCACCATTTGAATCCCCTGCACTTTACTTCTTGATATCCTTGCAATGAGCATAACTTTTATTTTCACTAATCAGAAGCATTACCTTGTTCTCATCCTTGACGCACCTTACATCCATAAAATCCATGTCCATCCTCTTTGCATAACTACTTAAATACCTTTTTATCTATTTTTTTGAATCAATCTTATATGATAAGCATGCACAAATTATCATTAGTTTCTTCATATCCATTCTTCACAGCATTAATGTCATTAAATAAAGAATGAATGCAGCATTCTTGTCTAACAAATAAGCAGTCAAGAGTAAAAGGCACTTGTTGCTTTATTAGTGGTCGTGTTATGACAACATGTGAAGTCTATGACTCTATGTTCACTAAAATAAAGCAATCAAAGGTGACAAGATAATCGGTGCATCAACTCTAGAGTATTTCTCTATCTCATATTCATGGTGATTCTTAGTTGACAGTGTTGTAAATTGAACACATGAAGGAGCTCGTTCTCACAAGTAATTGTCCTAGAATAACTCGTATTATCCTACCATGTAGTTATAAAGATATTACGAATTTTACTAAACTTTTTTAGCCTTGTCGCAAAATATTCAAGAGGACAATTAGCAACCAATTTTGAAAGAAGAAAACAGAAGAACACAAAAAAACCCAACATTTTATCATGGTGGCACTTAAAAACTACACAAAATTTTGCAACTAAGCAACAAATTACGCAAACATATCACAAAATTAAACTGGAAAAGGCGCATAAATGGCAATAAAATGAAATCTTCAAGCAAAAACAGCATGCCTCGTGCCCGTCGTGACAGTTGAGACTGCAAGCAGTGCAAACTCCCGCATTCCCAGCAGGAACACAGGTCAGGCACGAGAAGATCGCCTGCCTCTTCATGTATCCCCTCGGATACGTGCACTCCTTCCCCTCGTCGCCTCCCAACACCATGTCAGCTTCCTTCTCCCGCCAAAAATCGCCAAACACAGAACCGCAAACACGATTAGGGCCACGGAAATGGCGAAGACTTCAAGGAACAACGCGCGACAACAACATATTCATACCAATTCAGCCTCCTCGACTGCCTCGATGTATTCGTTGATGGTCATCGTCTGCTCGGCCTCGTCCTCGAAAACCTCCGCCATGGCGCCCGACGGGAATCAGGGGAGATCGAAACCCTAGATTCGAGGTGGGGAGATTTGGGGAAGGAGGAGGAAACCCTAGCTTTCGGGGAAGGGGAGGCGCCCTAACGGGGGTAACGGGGGAGGGAGCGGAAAGGTATCGAAGAGTGGGGAAGGGGAGAAGAATGGAGTGGGCTTTGGCCTCTTGTCTTTGCAATAGGAAGGGGTGCGAGGAGTGGCGTTGAGGGCGTGGTGAGATATTAAAGAAGTGGGAAGGGGGGTTAATGGAAAGCGGGGGCTTGGAGAGCTTTTGGATTTCCCGCCAAAAATGGATCCGTTTTATATGGGGATAAGGTGGGTGGTTCGAGAGTGTAGTTTACAATGTGAGTCCATAATTATTAATTATGGATCCGATCTCGGAATGGGTTTCAATTTTTAATTCGTAATAAATAGGGTCTCCAGTCCTTTTAGAAAATAGAAAAACCAATGTGCCATTAGGAAAAAATTGATCTTGACGAAAAAATCCTGGAAAAATAATTGTATTTCCAATAGTGTGCCCCCTTCGATCTCTCCTTCTATACCTGACCCTACCTTCTTTAACTCGAAACCCTCGGCAATCGGCACCCACCTGCGATGCCCTAACCCACTCGCCTCTTTCCTCCGTCGAGTGCTCCCCTCCTGTGCCCAGGTGGACGATGACTCGAAGCCCCGACCAGGTCTCCCCTCCCGTGAGGTTGCCTTTAATTCTGTGGGTGTTGCTGCATGGATGGAGCCCCTTGACCTCGCGAGTGTTGCTGCATTGTCGGATAGTGGGAGGAGGGGGTATTACACAAAGAGGAGGGTGATGTATTTCGCACCTGCGTGCGGCAGGGGAGCCCCGATCGAAGCTTCGAGTCACCGTCCACCTGGACGCAAGAGGGGAGCACTCGACAGAGGAAGGAGGTGGATGGGTTGGGGCATCGCGGGTGGGTGACAAGGGTTCTGAGAGAAAGAAGGTGAGGTCAGGTATGGAAGGAGAGATAGAAGGGGAGAGGATTTTGGAAATCCATTTGTTATCAAGAGTTTTTTCGTCAAGGGGTCAAATTTTCCTAATGGCACGTTGGTTTTCCGAATTCTAAATGAACTTGAAACCCTATTCGTTGCATATTAAAAATTGAGACACATTCTAGGTTAGGGCCCATAGATCCAAATTGTAAATTACCCCTAAATGTTTCTCCCCACATATTACCCTATAGGTTAAAGCTTTGGGGGAAATAAAGTTAAACAATCGGATCCAACACAAGTTCCATCATTATGTAACCAGTTGGTTTTGTTAAATTAATAAACCATATTTTGTGTAAACCTCGGAATAGAGAGAAATCAGGTGCAATATGGAAGAGATTGACAACTACCTTGGGTGACAACAACTAGGAAAAAAGACCCCCACGTGAAGTAACAACCTTTGCGTGGTCGTTCTCTTCGCTTTAAATTTTGAAAAGGATAGGATTTTAATTAGTAAAGGAATTTTTTAACAAGTATATTATATAAAAATAGGAAATCGTCGAAGATGGAGCTAACAAAGTGCAGACATAAGCTAGTTTAAACCCTAACACAAAAAAATCTACATACTGCGGGTGAAAAATGATGCAATAAATAAAAATATGAGAGAAGAATTTCGATCGACATTTCAGCAACTTCAGAGAAGCCATTACTTTCTCATGGGATGAAGATTCATCGAATGTATCTTGAATGAGAGTCTTAGAAAAAAGAAACGATATTAGATATTAGAGGTTAATGGGGCTGCCCCCTGAGGGTAGCCAACATGGCTGCCCCCGCGCCATTTTCGACGCTTTTTTATTTTTTTTCAAAAAATGTCACCATGTATATTCATCCCTATATCCCTCCTACATGCCATTCGAATTTCGTCGGAAACAGAGACTCCTACGGCCTCCATCCAGACAGTCATTTTTTAACGGTAACAGGATTTTTTAAATCGACACCATCTCGATGGAGGTCGTAGGAGTCTCTGTTTCTGACGAAATTCGAATGGCATGTAGGAGGGATATAGGGATGAATTTACATGGTTTTATTTTTTAAAATAAAAAATAAAAAAAAACGTCGGAAATAGGGGGCGGGGCAGCCATGTTGACTGCCCCCAGGGGGCAGCCCCATTAAATCCTAGATATTATCATGGGAATAATTTTTTTTTGGATAATATCAAAGATAGAAAAGTTACTGAGAAAAATCATCACATCTTTCTTTCTGGTGGGACCAAAAATAAGTATACACTTTAGTGAAGGCACTACTTCTAACAATGGGATAAAGGGAGTTATTAAAAAAATTGCTCTCGAAAAAGACGTTACTGAGCCAATAAAAACAATCATTTGGTTTACTTTCTTGAGTTTCTGATTATTCAAGTCGCATTCAAAGATGTAGCGTTTGGCCAAGTCAAGCCCTTTCATGCAAAGAACATAAGACCGTGTTGTTGTAAATTTGCATAAGTGATGAGTTTATCATGAAAATCCAATCAAGTAAAATAAAAAACTCTTGATGCTAGAGATGGTTATATATAGGGATGAGCATCGGGTCAGGTCCAACCTAGCCCAGCCCGAGCCCGATTTTAATTTACGGGCTTACGGACCAGACCTAGGTCCGTTGAATTTCAGAAATTGCAGCCCATGCCCGAGCCCGGCCCGCAAGTACATGGTTCGGGCTCAGGTCGGGCCGGCCCGCTATATTAAAAAAATAAAACGTGAATATAATACACATGTAATATGTAAATATATAAATTGAATATGTATTTCTTAAAAACATGAACATAGTTTACGTCTAAATAGCATAGAATAATGTCAGTTTAAGAACGCAGATCAAATGTGATATTAAAAAATCATAAATTACATATGGAAAAAACATCAAACTTATATACAGGCCTACACTCGGGCCTATATTCGGGCCGGTCCACGGGGCTTCGGACTCGGGCTCAAGCGTGCCCGAACCCGGCCCGAAAATTGGATCGGGCCAAGCCCGCCCATTTATCATTCGGGCTCGGGTCGGGCTCGGGCTTTATCGGGCCGGGCACCGGGCTGGACCGGGTCGGCCCTACCCAATGCTCATCCCTAGTTATATAGTGCATTTTATTATAAAAAGTCTTAGAACCTAAAATTGTGCAGCTCGTGTCTTTACATGTAGTAGTAATATTTGTACAATCTTTCACAAAAAGTGCTTAATTCAGTTGGCTTTTGCATGTCTTTTGCATGTCTGAAACTAACACCTCTATTTTGTAGGCATTGCTTAATTTAATTTTCTATATCCTCCCTACTTTGAGAATTTTGCTCGTGCACAATGTTTGCACCTTTGTATTCCAGTGTGTAGTTATTCCAATGTTTTAACTAATATAATGAGAAACTCTATCGAAATTTTGAGAGAGTTCATATTCTTTGTGTTCTTTGAATTCTTCATTTGTTCTTCACGTTCTTGTGTGCTCTCTGTGTTCTTGATTCGTAATGGACACATCATTTCAGACATTGACAATTATCCTAGTTGAGCACAAATTTAAGTAGGTCACAAGTCATGCAAAATATAATATAATTAGATAACGAAATCTTTCTTTTTGTTGTTGGAGTTTTCAAGCAAGAGTTTGAATATTGGTATTGGACTCTCTATCAATCCTATGTCGATACAATATTTCACGATAAGTCGTTGATATATCGTCAAAATATCATCCATATCGTTGACCATCTGTGAAGGAAAGACCTTTTCATGGGCATATATCACCACATCGCTCGATATATCGGTCTCATATGGATATCGATTAGACTGATATATCGTGATATCTCGAACCATGTTTTCGAACTAAATCAAATCAATTTCTTAATTATTGTGCTATTTGTTACGAAAGGCATTCATATGTTTATTTTATACAATTTATAGATGATTAATTCATATTCACACCGGAACATTCACAAAAACTAAATTAGTATAGTGATGCATAGTTCCAGTTACTATGATTCTTGCAAGTTTTGTAAATTTTAGGATTATGGAAAGTTAGGCTTGAATCAAAACCTAATGAGTAGATATGGATATATCTCTGTATGTGTATATATACTGAGATATAAAGTAGAGAAGCTAGTTAACGATTTATACACACAATTATAACATGTAAAATTGACATGGTTTACAATGTATCCAAAGACAGATTATATCTTGTCTCTCAAAATACGGATGACTTGGAGTAGACACCACGTGTCGGGCATGCACATGTAAATTTATCAGAAGAAACTTGTATGATAGGCCAAACCAAGGTTGGACACAGTTGCCCTAACTTGAGCACATGATAAATCACTTGCAACGTGTAGTATTGAGTTGCCATTAGATGGATTTCTTGACTAAAGATGTTGTTGTACCATGTGAAGGTACGACGTGGAATAAATTAGCAGTTGTCTCACGATAGCACACCTTAAGTCGCTGGTAAAGATAATTAAGTGTTTACAAACTTTCACATTTAAGCAACACTGTGGCTCGAGGGCGATGTGCTTCCTTCATTAGATAATATGAGGGTTTGAAGACATTAAATAATAAAGTAAAGAGAAATTTATCAAAATAGCATTGGAGGATTGATTGATGTGGTGTGCGGTGGAATAAATCAATGCAACCTCAAACCACAGAGTATCCACATCTTTAGGGTCCATGATAGGTGAGATGATATCTCTTAGACTAATCCCCTATCATGGAATACAATGAATGGGATTAATGAAATAATTGATGAAAATAAGATACGTAAGCTTATCAACGTGATAAGCTTTCTAAATTACCACAGTGTTTACTTCGCTCTTGGACGGTCACTCATCCATATCCTACGCTTTCTGAATAGCCACCTAACCATCCATTGCTAATTTCCCTTCTATCTTGGTAGTTTGTAGTTCTTATGTGTTTTTCTTTCCAATTTTGATGTACATGTAAATGAATACTATGGGATAATTTGTTTATGTCAAACTTATTGTATGAATTGAAAAGTGTGGAATGCTTTATTTATAACATTTCTTATTGTATTTGATTTTTTATGTTAGCTATTATTATTAAATAAAGTATTACTAAGTAACTAGATCCGATAAGTGGGAGGCTTCGACAACTCGGAATCGGGGTCATGAGACCTCACATCCATGCCAACTCTCACCAACAACCATGTAGTCTCCGGTGCAACTGCAAGGGGTTTGTCCAGCAAATAAAAAAGGTGCTCTTAAGGTTTCTTGGGTAACTTGATATGGATTCACTCATATCCGACCAGGAGGCCCTAGAGCACCAACAAGGGCAATATGAAGGTTGTGTATCTGGGTTTATACACGCAACTCCCTTCCATGCTAGTATGAACGAATATTGTTTCATCTCATTTTCTCGTCCTTCCCGTGTCTTGTTCGTTTGTCCTGGCAAAGAGCACAATTGATGCTACTTCGTCTCCTAGGGATATCAAGGGTCCATGTCCTATCGCCAAGATGGATGGGACCGATTATGAATTGTAGGTAATGCACTTCATAAGCATTATGGAGAACCACAATAAATAATACATCTTGACGTAGTCGAAGTCAAACTACAAGATTAGTGTCAATGTTGTACTGAAGAAAGACAACGCATGTGCCTGATTATGGCTATCGGGCGCTTTAATGACAGAGATATCCAATGAGATCATGCATCAACCTGATGTGAAGGCAATGTAGGGCATCATTGCAACAACATACTCTCAAGCGAAGGATAAACCAAAGATTCTCTAGCTTCAGCATGACATATACATGACCAAGAAGGATGGTCACTTTAACATTTCAGAAATGTTAGGGGATCTACTTACCAGATAACAGATCAAATTAAACGAAATCGATGGGAGAAATCACGAACATATCTAGTTACATATTACATGTATAACCAATTACTTAAATATCAATCCAACTTAAAGTTTTGGATAATTAATTTTCAAAAAAGAAAGAAAAGAAAAGAAATTGATTGTATAAAAAGAAAAGGTAATGTAATATTTAATTCGATTATTTTTTATTGTCAACTTTTACATTTGAGTTAATAATTGATTATATTTGTTTTAATTTAAGAAGAAGGGCGTTGATTATGAATGGATTTTTTGGTATTTGAAAAAAGGGAAGTTGGAGATAATGGTGGAATTAATTGGAGGTGATAATAATAACCATCTGGATTAAATCACCACCATGATTTTCATATAAGGGAGAGTAAATATAACATTCATAGGACTGGGAAATTCGTCACCCTCTCTCTACCCACACAAAAGAAAGTCTTCCCGTCATGGATTGAAGATGAAATTTGAAGAAGAGGTGCACAACCCATAAACTATTGATGGCAGTATGTTTTCCCAAGTAAAGATCATAATCCCTCTTCTTATTCCTCTTATCCCACCAACTTCTTGGTAGAATCAAATACAATTAAATTTTTTGTTACCATATGATTTACGATGGATAGATCTACATATTCCAGATGTAAACCATGATTTCGATACTTGTTTGATTCAAAAATAATTTTATCGGTATTCTGATGTTGTATCATCGATCCAATTCTATATCTTGTTATATATAAATATTAGGATGTTGCATATTAGTTTTGGAGGAAATCAGATTTGATTTGGGGTGGATAAATTTTGACCTATGTATGTTTGAAAAAGAATTTTAAAAGTTTCGATTATTGGACGGGGGTTTCTTTTTTTTTATTGTTATATTACTTTGTGGAGAATATGCATAAGTTTCATCACGATCGGAAATCGAATCAGAGTTGTTGTAGTAATAATGAGTATCCCATGTGGCCATCTACACTCGAACAATTAACCCAAGATCGAATCCTAGAGATGATACTTATACAAAATCAGTTAGCCATTAATTGATTATTGGAATTTTGCATGTATGCCCATGCTAATTTTATCAATTTCTGATTAACGATTGCTTGTGTAGAAATACACTAATGCTCTCTCTAGCCTTGTATGCAATTTGAATTATGGTAAAATAATCCAAAAATGGAAAATTTTAAGCTGGACTTCTGAATTATTATGAGTAATTTATAAGCATGGAAATTATCGAAAATCCCATAGAAAGGGATAAAATTGATAAAAAAAATTCAACCATGTGGAAATTATTTTGAGGGTTGTTTAGAAACAAATATTGGTCATGTACTAGTAAATGAGATTATACGCACAAGTGAGACTTGTAATTAGCATCCTCACAAATGAACACCAATTGGACTTTTTGTCACGTAGTGCCATGTTATAAAACTTCTACATGCATTATAATATGATATTTGTATATAATTAACTATGATAACTGATTTTGAGACCTTTGGGGTTATGTTGAGGAGCAAAAAGTTATCAAGATGTGTCTTGGAGGATATTATTTATTACGATAATACACTACAAACCAAAATTTTGTTTTGATCTTCTTACCAATAGGACACCATAATGAATTTTGGATGTCTCATTTGGTGTGTGTGCTCTGCTTACCTTTAAAGGTATTCGAAAACTATACTCTAAGTGTTAATTGATACTTCTGCATCGATTTGAGGTATGTGACAAATATTATTTGATTTAGAATTCAAATTCATATTCTACGGCATCACAAGTATATAGAATTACCTTGTGTACAGTAGAACAAGGTTCTATATATGAAATCAAGGGTGAAGTGATGCAACTGGCACATGATTTCTTGAACAATGGTTTGGATGTTGTTGAGTGGTTGTGATTACATCAATTATCATTGACTTTAATAGATGGGTCTAAATAGATAAGTTTATACAAGATTGCAAATACATGGTAATGAGATTTCATAGTAGAACAAGTACCTTGACTTGTGGTTTGAATAGGGTTAAGTCACTACCATTATCAATTTACGACTCTTTAAAGTCTCACTCTACAAAAGTCGAATTTTTTTAGTACCTTGAGAATACGGTGCATGTTTCTAACTATTGCTTCGTGATGCATGGATATTGATGTGTTTATAAACTTCGTGAGATACAAACATTGTCCCATGTTAATATGAATTTAGATACTTTATGAAAGCTTAGAGATGCTTTGTGATCCTCCAAGATGCTTTAAGTATTGTAGTTTTGTGGAATTTTTTGCTTGTTAATCTTTACTTGATTCAATCATTCAAATGTAGTTTGAGAAGTAAAGATGTGAACTTAGATGTATTGGGGCACCATGCACGGAGGACCCCTGTTCATATGTTATTTGGGTAGTTCGGAGCCATAACACTTGGAATTTAGATTCTTTGAGTTATGGTCTAATCTTTCGTTGCTTTCATTAAATGTCATGGCAATTAAGTTGTGATATTTCATTTAAACACTTAGACTAGTATAAGGTAATAACCCAAGGGACCCATGTTGGGTAGATTGAGTGGTGGTTCAACTTGAACTTGTAATGGAAAAAGGAAAAGATATTAGATCGCACTACGAGGGCCTAATGATACATATATATGTCACACTCATGTTATCTTTCATGTGACAATGGTTGTTTACCTAGTCACCATGTGTAGTCTCCAAGTGATTAGCAACGGCTTGAATCCATACTCGTGAAATATTTGGTATGGTATTAAGTTCAGAGTAGCCACTCAATCACGTGTAGTAAACGGGAGAAGAGTGCAATTAGGTTCGTGGTTGCTCTAGTAACATGGTTGTATTCTTCTTCGTACTAAATTGTGAATACATGATTAATAACTTGAGAACAGGGAAAGAGATTAACTACAACTATTATTTCTTTTCAGTTGCATACTTATTGGTTATACTTGTTTGCTTTGTGATCTATTTCTTATTTGGCATGTTGCTTCATGATTATTTTTCTTCACTAAATGCGATAACTAACTATCTTATTAGCAGATAATGATATATTATCTTGTGCGTTATTTTTATTTATGTACACGTTGTTGTATTATGATGCTTATACTTCGATAACTTTATCTAAACTGGACTTGTGATGACTTTGAAACTTGTTAATACCTTTTGAAAATGACTTTCGTTGAGTTGTCTGCTCTTAACACTATTCACCTTGATATAGCCTTAATACTTGATTTACTGGGCTAGCTTTATCTCACTCAAATTCTGTGACCCATCTCAAAGAGTCTTGTGGTATATAAGAATGGGAAATATCAGAGTGTATAAGAATGGGAAATATCAGAGTGTGATCGGAGCTGATGATTACTTTATATATCATTTTTTGTGTTTCATGTTTTATATAGATATTATCATGTTGTGATTGGCTGTGATTGGACGCACGGTGTTGATCGTACTCATCATTGGATGATTGATCTTGATTAAGTGAAACGATGTATTTAGATATTAACTCCCACATGAACCTCTGGGTTAGATCCAGATTGGCCAAGGATGGGGCTATTACAGTCACCCTCCTTACACCTTCTACTCAAGTCTGAAGGGCATGCTTGAGAAACCGCATGATTATATGTCTTGAGTGCTACTATTGAGCAGTAACCCACATACAAGAATACAATGTTGGCTGATGTCTTCCTTGTTGGTCTTGATCCAATATGTAATGCAACACGTGATCATCTTCTATACAGTATCCCAATTCTACGTGCAGAGGATGCATACAGTCATCTCAGTAGAATCTTCATTCCACTTAGTCATGTACCTCATACCTCCTCTACTATGCTGCTTCATGAGACAAAGGAGGGTCTACTTAGTTAAGAGGACGTGGTGTCCTGTGGCAGAGGAAGTGGACATCCTCGTCCGTGGTGCACTTACTCGAATTGCCAAGCATTGGGAGACCACCAATGCACCTTCCGACCAAAAGTTATAAAGATCTTGTCCCTCGTTTGAGGGAGGTCATGGGACCTACAACTGCTATAATTAGTCCTCATCTATTATTGTTTGACACTGCTGCCTTTGACAGTATCTCAGGTATTAATCATGATCTTACCACTTATCACAATATAAACTTCAATAAATGGACAATATATTTAGGAGCTTCTCATCATCTACATGGAAGTAGAGAATAGTTTACTTCCTATGACACAATTCCTCTTGGTCGTTTGATATCATCATTGTTGATGGGAGACATTCTTTTGTCACATGACAGTGGTAGATCCGCTTGATGCCCTTCATGCATCTGCAGGATGTCTTACATGCTCCGAAAATTTTGATGAAGTTATTGTTCATTAGTCAGATTATTAAGGAACTCGACTATCATGCCATTTTTGATCCTTCTTCTGTTGTGTTTCAGGATATACTTGTGAGTGGCGTGATTGGAAGTGGTCGTGAGAAAGGAGTTTCTAAAGATTGATCCAGTCTCCTTATACAGGTAGATCATCCATCTCTACTGGACCAAGTTCCTCCTTCCTGTGGCATCTTCAATTTGAGAAGTTGTGCATAGTCCTTCCTTAAATATCTCATTAATCCAACTCCCAATGTAAGGCATGCTAAACTTAGGAAGCACTGTCATAATAACTTTCCACCAAAGTAGTAGCTTCTTATTTGAGCTAGTCCATTTTGACATCTTGGGTCCCAGTTGTGTCCCTCACCATCTGAGGCATTGTTTTTTATCTTGTGGTTGTATATGATTTCTCTGATTATCTTGAGTCTTTATGATGAAGCATAAATCCAATGATGCTTCCATTATGAAAATTTCTACCACTAAATTAAAGAATGTTTTCTAGTACTATCAATCATGTGCATTCTGATAATACACTCAAGTTTTGACTGACCACGTTCTTTGTCTTTCAAGACTCGCGGGATTCTACATCAGAGCCCTTATCATATTACCTCTCAATAGAATGATGTTGCTTAGAGGAAACACATGTAACTCCTAGATGTCACCAGGATTCTCCTGATACATTGCCAGTCATGCTCCTTACTACTATTAGGGTGGCTAAATCCCCATTATCCGCTATCTTATTAATTGTATGCCATCTTCTATTCTAGAAGAATATGTTATATTTTTCAAATGATTTTCTTGAATAAGGATTACTTCTCTCCAATACCTTCCATATTCAATTGTGTTGTTATTGTTCATCACTTCACTCTTGGTTGAGACAAATGATCTTATAGGTCGATCAAGTGCATCTCTATGAGCTATTCTCATGTGAAAGTGCCATGTGAGTGCCAACGTCACTTCTTTGAGTCTATTATGAACCTTCTCCCCACATGAAGCAAGATAAATTCATATGCATCTGACACGGAGGTTTACCCAGTCATCTCTACCACCTGCCCCATTTCCGCCTACTTTGGTCAAGACATTACCATGTATCTGCATGTGAAGGACTTGTATTACTAGACTCCATACTTCTATGCCTTAAGTCATCCAACATGCCCCAGTCAAATACTAGATTCTTGATTTCTATTGATGGAACAATTTATATTTCTATTCAGGGGAGGGGTGCACAACATGATGACGCAGTTGTGAGATATTACTGTTTAGTGGAATGCGACTTAAGATTCCTATGAGGATCTTACTTGACCCATTGCACTTCGGATGCGTCGATGCACACGTGCCACAGACCCTCTCTCTTGTGATCTATCCATTGACCATCTATCATAGGATTACAAGAAGTTTGTGGTAGAATTGTCATTTGTTAATGTCCCATGCACATACTAGGAGGCATGCAAGATAGCTAACGGTGTCTAGACATGGAATAATAGATGGCAACTTATTGTCTAGAGCACCCGAATCTTTACGGTGGAGTATTAGGTAGATGGCAATGTGGGTATATAGAGATATATTCATGTTTCTGTATTATTTTATTTTCTTGTGTTTTCCTTATGTGATTTACCCATAGGTCTCTCTTCTATATAAGAGAGCCTAGGGTTCATAGGAATAAACAATCTGCATTCTTTTCTTTTCAACAAGGTATCAGATCGATGGTCCTAGGCTGGATCTCTCATACCTGAGAAAACCCTAACACCACTTGCTAGCCCCCACCCCCTCTCTCTCGCCGCCTGCCACCGCCGGCTTTCTCCCAACGCTACCGGTGGTGTCCTCTCGTGCAACCGCTATGGTGGGCAGGGGGGCTCCACCGCCGCCGTCGGTAGTGTCCTCCAGCATTGTCGTTATCGTCGGCCACCACCATCGATGTTTCGGTCTCCTCTGCCGTTCTCACCGTCGACTCTATCCATTCGTGTTGATAGATTTGATTGCATAAGTATACACTTGCAATCAAATTACCTATATGTTTGTGTAGACAAGTCTCTATTGGGTCTACAAAATCCTAGTTTTCTTAATCTAGTAATATGTTTGGGAGCAAAGTCGAGATCCCGACCGCATGCGCTTTCAGAGGTCCAACGCCAATTGTCAAGATGGACGAGACGAACTACGAGCTACGGGACATGCACTTCATGAGCCTCATGAAGTTTACGGGTAAGAAACACATTCTTGCCGAGGAAGAGCCGAATGAAAAAATGGGGTCAATACCTCGTGGGAGGCAGGTGATGTGTATGCCTAAGGTTTGGCTTTCAGGTACATTAATGATAGAGATCATCAATGATGTGTTACAGCAACCCACCGCCAAGGCGATGTGGGATATCCTCGTGGTAACTTGTTCCCAAATGTGGAATGAAACAAAGACTCTACAGTTGTAGCATAACATATTTATCATGAAGCATAATGGAAGGCATCTTTATTCTCTACACACGTTCATGCGTGGTATGTTTAAGAAACTCCACAGTTTCATGCCCCTCTCATCTACTCACGAGCAACATAAGTCATATAGGAATGCACCACTGTTGGTGTATTCTTAGTAGCACTTGACTCAGAGTATGAGGCGGCCTGTTCACAGATACTAGCGGACAATACTATCCCTCCCATAGAGGAAGCTTTCCACATACTTGGCAGGATCACTGTCTCCTCTCCTGCTCCCCAGCTAGACATCCTCTGTGATGTCAACCTCCTACGGTAGGGGAGGCTCTTCTCAATTTCATGGCCAATGACCTCGTGGTAGAGGAGGGTCCGTACCCGCTAGCCATGCAATTGTTGTCATCGTCCAAGGCATACGGAGGATACATGCTACTCCAAGCATGGTTTTCCCACATCAGCTTGTGTAGCGGAGCAAGCATATCCTCTTCCTACTTCTTCTTCAGATCTAAGCTATGATGACCTCATTACTCGATTGATGGATGTTATGCCTCCAGGGAGTTTCCTTGCTTCTACACCTACTCCAGGAGGCCACTCAGATGTTGTGGCTTCTGCCTCTGCCAGTACCTCAAGTAGCATTTATGCTCTTAGTAGTCGCCATGGATATGATATTATGGAATGGATTATGGACTCCAAGGTGACGCACTACATGTATGGGGACAAAGATCAGTTTGCATCTTATCGACAGGTTCCTCTTAGCAAAACTGTTGTCATAGCTGATGGTGCCCATTTCCCGATCACAGGACATGGGGAGATCATGTTGGCACCTTCGATTTGTCTGCAGAATGTGTTGCATGCACTTGAATTTTTTATGAATTCATTGTCTATTAATCGGATTATGAAGGAATTATATTATCATGCTATGTTAGACCCGTTGTCTCTTGTATTCAGGACATTCTTACGGGCAAGGTGATTGGCCATGGCTGTGAGCAGGGAGGCCTCTACCGATTGGTCAGAACTCCATATGTTGGCCTATCTTCTCATTCTACAGGACATGTCTCTCCTTTCACGTGGCACAGTGCTTTGGTCACCTTCCCCTTTAAAAGATGTGCCATGTTCTCCCTCAGATCTCACCTCGCTTGTCCTTCTAGTGCGAGGCATGTCAGTTGAGGAAGCACCATCGATATGTTTTTCCAGGTCATCAGAGTCAAAGCACTAGCTCCCCTTTTGAGTTATTTCATGTTGATATTTGGTGTTCGGGTCGTGTTCCCGCTCACTAGGGACACATGTTTTTACCTTATTGCAGTTGATGAATTTTCTCGTATGTCATGGATCTTTTTATTGTAAAATAAGTTTGAGGCTAGGGATGTGATTAAAGATTTTATTAATGAATTACACAATATTTTCCTCTTCTGTCAAATATGCGAGAATAGATAATGCTTTGGAATTCTGTAACTCGTGAACTATCCCAATTCTTTTCATCTCGTGGTATTGTTCATTAAACAACATGTGCCTACACTTCTCATCAGAATTGTATTTGCAGAGAGAAAGCATCGCCATTTTCTTTTCATCTCGTGGTATTGTTCATTAAACAACATGTGCCTACACTTCTCATTAGAATTGTATTGCAGAGAGAAAGCATCGCCATTTACTTGATGTTACTCGAACTCTTCTTATCTAGAGTCGTGCCCCACATTTGTTCTAGGGTGATGCGGTTCTTACGGCATGTTATCTAATGAATCGCATGCCATCATCTGTTCCGAGTGAGAAAATTCCTTTCTCTCTGGAATTTCCAAAGAAGGAGTTGTTCCCAGTCACTCATCGTATTTTTGGCTCTATTGCATTCGTCTGTCAGTTGTCTCCAGGTCTTAACAAGCTCTCTCCTAGATCTGTCAAACGTGTGTTTGTTGGGTACTCCAGGACGCAAAAAGGATATAGATGCAAGAATCCCATTGCGCATGAAATATTATGTTAGTGCTGATGTCCATATTTTTTAGTTAGTGATGTACTTTTCTCCTACAGGTGACAGATTGACTTCATCAAAATTCAGATAATGAGGTCCAAATGCCACCTCATCCTACGAGTCCATCACCACCTCCATCTGCCACCACGACCCCCCTACACCACCTCCATCACCACCTCGTATACTGCCATCTCTGACGATCCTTGTTCTACCATTTGCCACGATACTATACTCGTCAATCTGCTTCTCCTCATGGTTATTGCTAGTCATCCAGCATGCCTCAGGTTTGTTATGAATACACCGTTTCTAATAATGGGTCTAGAGTTGTGCCTGAGTAGTAAAAAATGCAGGAGACTGATATACAGATTGAAGAAATTCCCAATGACCTGGTGTTCCTATTACGCTTCGCAAGCAGAAGCGTACCTATGCCTCATTCCACTTGCTTCCCATATTATGTTTGATCATCTTACAGGGAGCTCCAGAGGTTTGTTGTTGCTCTATCTGCAGTGAAAATACCACGGAATTATCAGGAGGCCTTATGAGTCAGTCATTAGTGCCTAGCTATGGAAGGAGTAGATGGATTGCTCTATAGCCACGTGGTACCTGGAGCTTGGTATTTGCTCCTAATGGAGCGTCTGTTGTCAGTTGCAAATGGGTGTTTGTTGAACCGAGATGATCGAGGGTCGTATGGTTTCACAAGGCGAAACCGCAGTCGATGCGGTGACCGCTCGAAAATTCCTATTCAAACAACAATTAACCCACGACAAATATATCAAGCAATGAAAGTAAATGTGCGGAGTTAAAATTTATTATAACTCTACAACAAAGATGTGTATAGTGCAAGTATGTGTAGAGGTCGAACACAGGAAGGCCAACAGGTAGAACGGGCAAAAAATGCTCAAAATGTGTGTGTGATCAAGAGTCTACTATGCTATTTTTTGTGGGTTTTTAATTTTATATTTTTTATTTAATTTTTTTATTTTATATTTTTTGTATTTTGATTTTTTAATTTACTGATTTTTATATTTTCTTTTTATATATATTTTTTTTCTTTTTCAAAATTGGAAAATAAGGACAATGTAATAAAAGACAAGCTAAAGTATTTATAAAAATGTGCAAAAATAACAAAAAATTCAGAAATAAGATGTTTTTGATGTTTGTAGGATTTTTTACTGTTTTTGTGATTTTTGAGTAATTTTTAGAATGTTTTTGGTATTTTAATTGGCTAAATAAAGAAAACAGTGAATAAAAGTTGCTGGCCGAAATTAGATTGAGGATGAAAAATAGTAAACAGCGTCAAAAATTCCTCAAATTAATTTTCCATAAAAGAGAATAAAATAGAGAAACTACAGGAACTGAGTTTATATTTTTAGGATTTTTCTAGGATTTTTTTAGATTTTTAGGAAGGTTTTTGGGGTTTTCTAATTTTTAGGAGTTTTGTTTTGTATTTTTTAATGATTTTTGGACTGGAGTTAGAACACAATAAGATAAGAAAAATATATTTTTTTTGGGAATTTTCTGATGTGATTTTATATTTTTTTGGTATTTTATGACGCAAACAGTGCTGAAAATGAGTATTTTTGATTTTTTATAAATATTAAAATGCAATAATTATGGAAAATAAAAATATGACATTAATCTACAAGGCAACAGGAAGTTTAATGCGATTTTTGTGGATTTTTTAGTGATTTATAGACGCATGCAAAAGATACAAGCAACAAAAAGAAAAACCATGTTTGCAGGGGCATTTTTGTAAATATGCGATAAGCTCAAGGGTAGAAATGAAATTTGTCACTGGAAATATAACTGGATTAAATACTTTCAGAACCAAATAGAAACACCCAGAACTCTAGGGTATCCCCGCAAAATGTCCAGACCCACGTGCGCACGCACGTGGACCTGGCAGGGATATATCCGCAATTACAAACTTCCAGGGGTAAGTTCGCAAATGTATCAAATATTTTACACAACAGACAAAAGTTTTGATTTGAAACACTAAATCCAAAAAGCGCTGGGGATAGTTCGCAATTTACCCAGTCAAAAGGGTGCATCCAACGACTGTACGCATATCACTCGCCACGTGGCGACGCGTGGATGCCCGATACTCCTTCGGATTGTACGGCTAAGATTAGAACGTTACCAATCGATCAGATGGCCAGGAGCTTGATCTGATCCTGTGGCTGTTGCTCGCCTGGACGCGCGCCCTTGATCGGACGGCTAAGAGGCCATCTGGAAGAACACGCGAGGAACCGCGGCCCGGGGAGCTTCGAACGGCAAATCCTCGCGCGCCTGACCGTCTGATGTGGTTCCAGGCGGTGCAAAATCGTCCAGGGGAGGTCGTCGACTCACTGGGGGCGGCAGAATGGCGTGATAGGCGTTGAAAGGCCGTCGCGATGTCGGGTCCGGCATGCAGCTCCAGGGGCTGGGTTGTCTTCCCAAAAACCGACCCCTCGCGGGGTCCTGAACGCCCGGGACCTGCAAGAAGAGCACGCGGATGAACAGTAGGTAGTCCCAGGGCGCCAAGGTGCGGTGAAAGCGTGATGGGTGCGGAAGAAGGTTCGCCGGAGCAAGGTTCCGGCGAACTCCGAATGGGCTGATCGAAACGAATGAGGGCGTCTAAATAAAGAAACAGAGATTTAAATAAAACAGGGGGAATTTAACCGCGATTAAAAAGCAACAAAACAACCTCAAGTTGGTCCGAAAACCAACGAGATGAAACCTCGACGGCGGCACGCCGGAGGTGGGTGGAGACGCCAAATGCGCACGCCCAAGGCTGGCCCAGATGGCTGGAGGTCCCCCTGTCACGGGGACCAGTCCAGAGCCCAAGCAAGGGGGCTAAAGGGTGGTCAAATGAGGTTCAAATGAAAATGGAGGTTTTGGGTCCTTTTTGAAACAATGGCCAAGGGGGCACCTTCAACGAGGCGTATCTTGCGAATCACAGATCCATTCCACGAGGTTAAGGTTGGGCGTGTAAGATCACATGTTGAGGAAGAAAAGTCGTCAAGGGACCATCACGAAATAATGCAAGGAAGCGCCTCGAAAAAATCGAGAAAAACGACAAAAACTCATTCTGACAGGCTTCAGACCTCGGTCAGAGAGTTGACCGAGGTCAACCAAGGGAGGGATCTGGTTGGTCCACGTGGACCAACCAGAAAAAACCTTGGAAAAAAGGTTTCTAAATTCAATTAAAAATAGGAAATGATTTTATTGATTTTTAATTATAAAATGAAAAATGTTTATTTTTTTATAAATTATTTTATGTGATTTTTATTTATTTTTATGAAGTATATTTTTACAAGTTTGCATTTATACCCTTTATAGTATATATATCTATATATTCAAGTATTCTATTTTTATTTAGGTGTTTTTAATATTATTATTTTTATTTATGATTTTATAAAATTATAAAATACTTTTATATACATAAATATATTTTTATTTTATTTTTTCTGATTCATTTTTTATATTTAATAAAATACAAATATGTTTTGTATAGGAGTATGTATAGGTAATGTATCTATGTATTTTATGTTTAAGTATTTTATTTTTGTTTTTATTTAGGTTTTTATTCTTATTTCAATGTACATAATTATTATAAGTATTATTTACAACATTATAAAAATATAAAATTATAAAAATAATAAATAAATAATAAATTGAATATTTTATTCGGTACACTGTGCAATGAGGGTCCAAAAGTCAACTTTCAAACCGTAGCTCCGCCAAATGCGAAACCACCACCATTAAT
Source organism: Ottelia alismoides (assembly GCA_037367405.1). Lineage (NCBI taxonomy): Eukaryota > Viridiplantae > Streptophyta > Magnoliopsida > Alismatales > Hydrocharitaceae > Ottelia > Ottelia alismoides. The sequence continues at coordinate 120,082 of JAZKJV010007359.1, read as the reverse complement.
TAGCTTATTTTCTTCTATATACAATTAAAGGTGAATATGCGGCATTTGGAGTTTTCAGTTGTGAGATACGGGTCTGGGAAGTTGAGATTCTGGAATTTTATTCAGACCATAACTTTTTATCTGTACATTATTTTTCTGTGAAATCAATTTTGTATTTTTCTTTATAAAATTATCTACAACTTTCATGTACAAAGTTTCTTTATTTGATGTATAAAAAGTGGAACCAAAAATAGGTCCCAAAATGAATAAAGAATCAATAGAATGTATAGGTATTTTCTCTGCAATTCTGACCTTATCTCCCCCTACTTTATTCCTTGTCGACCTATTCATCAAGATGCCTAGGTCTCGGGGTTTCGGGTCATAAAATATTTACAATATTTTATTCTTTTTCTTTTCTTTTCTTTATTCTATAATTTTGGCACTAAAAACCGTTATTTTATACAATACTTACACACATATACATATATGCTAAAATGCATGAATTACACATATTTACACGTATTTACTAGGGTTTTTAAGGCCAAAATGATAGAATAAAGATGATGAAAGTGGATTCATCATCCCCCTATACCTGCCTTTGCTAGTCCCTAGCAAACACTTATGCAATAAGTGCAGAAAAAAAAATAAAGAAAAGAAAAAGAAGAAAGATGGACTAAATTTAATGATCAAACTTGTCTTCACAAAATCAAAGTTTGGAGCTTAAGTAGGACCTTTGGAATTTTAGTGCGGGCGGAACCTTATTGAGAACCGTGTTTGAAATCCAACAGTCCTTGAGAATCCCAAAACTCTGTCCAAGTCTCCTCAATAGCCAGGTCAGAAATATCTCAACTCATACGCAAACCCTTACGACTATGAATCTGACTTGTACAGTGTAAGTGATGGTGGCTCTCCCCAACTAGAATGACAAAGAAACTGACTTCTCCAGTACGATAACCCAATGATTCCCCAATCCAATGACTCCATCCTCGAGGAGCGGGGTATTCCCTTCTAAGTTCAAGTGGCAACCAGCTCAAGAGGAGGGGTGAAGAGAAGAATGGACGGTAGCCAGTGTAGCTACCTATCCTTGGATGCAAGACCAGTGTAGTCAAGTCATCCTGCTGCAGGCTCACATGATATGACTTTGGAACTCAAGCTTGCTTATTGACTTTACAACATATGTACATAATTTGCAGGCTTTTTATTTTTGTACATGCCTGAACTTCTTCTTTTTTTTTTTTGAAATACTATTCACAGCAGCATTTACATAAGGAGTTTTTCCTCTTGAGCCAGTAGACTATCCCTCTTTTGAAGCTTTATCGCAACCCTCAGCCTCTTGTCTTTAGACTTCCTAATCACTGGACGGGTTGGGGTGCACTTCCTTCCCTAGAGGAGGACAAATGTTTCCACTTGTGTGCGTCTCATACCGGCAAATCCAATCCCCTCACATCTCCAACTGAGTTGAGCCATGTGAAAGGTGCATGTGTCCAAGTTAGGTCATTATCAGCAAGAGTCGTGCGTGTGCTCCGAAATACTCTACTTAGGCAGTCAAGAATCCATTGAACCAAGTCTCGTGATCCTCAAAGAATTAAGTCAACTAGACCTGAAGTACCTCAAACCCAATTCCTATAAGGTTCCTGTTATTAGGTAGATTTTAAGGTCCAATCAAGCTCCAATCTCCGGATTTTATTTAGACTTGTTCAACTATCAAACTCAATCCGAAAAATGCGAATGCTATGCAATGTAATGCAGAAAATATTTTTGTGATGCAATTTTCAAGATTTTGAACTTTTTATGGATTTTTGAAAAGATGATGCATGCAGATGCAATTTTTTTGTATTTTTCAAAGAAATTTTTCAAATGTTTTTGGATTTTTGAAAACAAAAAGATTTTGGCTGAAAGCTGGGTTAAAATATGTACACGGGAATGCTTCTTGTATATACAAGAAGTGGATTTTAAGAATTTACAGGGTAAGTGGTCAATTTTTATATATATATATATATACAAAGTGGATTTTGGTATGATGTGTATATTCCTCAAACTTATTTGACACAAGCTTTTTCAAACAATTTTTGAAAACTATAGTCCAAAATAGTTTTTACAAACATTTTACACACATTTGAAAATCATTTTGCAAAGGTTTTCAAAACAGTATATATAAGTTTTTCAAATCATTTTTGCAACCATTTTCAAACCATTTGCAAATCATTTTTCAAACATTTTATTTCACACAAAGAAAATAAATTTTGCAAACCACACATTTTTACACAGGTCGAAAACATGTAACAAAATATTTTCAAAATAGTTTTCAATAAATGTTCACAAAGATTTTCAAACTATTTTTCAAACATTTTGCAAAAAACATTTTCACCTGATTTATTAATCAGTAATTACAAAAAGAATTTGAGGAATAACCACATCTTTTTATTAAGATTTTTTAATGAATTTTAAAGAATTATTAGCCATATTTATTAGGAAAATACGAAAGTACGAGTTATGGCTAAAGTATATACGCAGTATATACGACCCCCTATACTTAGCTTGAGCTATGTCCTCATAGATCGGAAAGAAAAGAAGACATAACTCGTACTAATATAGGAAAATCTAAAGAATAAATGAATGAAGAAATGCGCGAATGAACAAAAGAATGAGAAGTTGACCGTCCCCCCTATACTTAGGATCAAATAATCCTAAGTATAGCAGACTGTACACAACGCAGGGAGGGTCAAGGGTGGGAATGAACAGATCGTACTCAGATTGTCTCCCCCTATACTTAGGGTAAGATATCCCTAAGTATAGTCAAGAAGAGGAGACAATGGAGAGGATCAAAGAATAGAACAACTCGGGGTGCACAAAACCCCCTATACTTAGGACAAAGTACGTCCTAAGTATAGAAGACTGACTACAAGGGCGGCACCTTTTTGATAGATAAAGAAGATAGACAAGGGAAAAGAAGAAAAGAAGAAAAAAAGAAAAAGAGACGAAGATAAAAGAAGAGATTGTGAGGATGTACGCATCGCTCCCCCTATACTTAGGGTGAAAGAAGCCCTAAGTATAGGCAACGACAGGAGCGATGACACGGAACGATGAAAGAACACTCGGCTCGTCCACCCCCCTATACTTAGGACAAAGTACGTCCTAAGCTAGGCAAATACGAGAATGGGTGGAAGAGAAATACGGAAGAGAGACGGAGGTGAATAAAGGATAATGTACAACAGAGATGAATGTACACATGATCAAGAAGGTAGAAAGCGAACCTTCTTGCGGACCGCGGAGGAATAGATCTAGTGTGGTGCAGGTCGACATCGGGGTCCACAGTAGATGGAATCCGATCAGGGTCGACAGAGTGTAGATCCTCAGGGGCCCTAGGGTGTGAAGGCACAGACGGTTTAGTGAAAGAAGTGTGGCTAGGTCCGGCCTTGGAAGTCTCGCTGATATCGAAGTGGAATGGAACGAACTCATCATCATCGGAAGTAGTGTACTCAGAGTCGTCCTGCGAGGAGTCATCCATGTCAAAACCAAAAGGCACGAACTCATCAGTGGAAGTAGTCGAACTATGTTCGTCCTCTATAATCTCAACTGGATCATCTTTCTCATCAAAAGGCCCGAATTTCTGAAGAAAAGCAACTAAATCAAATTCGGCCTTAGTCTCATCAGTATCTACATGGACAGGAGCGGACTCATCAGTGGAAGTAGTTAAAGCATGTCCGTCCTGTATAGTCTCTAAATCTGCCCTCCGCTCAATAGTGTCGATCGTGTAAATCCCGCGGATGTCATCACAACACATCGCCAATCACAGGAAGTGGAAACACCAAGGTCTATGCTTTCCGAGCTTTCCTCCTTGGAGAGGAATTCTCGGGTCTCATCATCGGTCATGAAGAAGGTCTCTCTGATATCCTCATAAAGGTCATAGTCCTCGGGGTCAGCCAAGATAGGTGAAGTCACATCAGGTGCGGGTCTCTGGTCAGCAGTGGGTGCGGTGATCACTGCTTCGCCCTCGTCAGCAGGACGGAAGCGAATCTCTCCTGATCCGTAGTCAATAACGACTCTCGCAGAGGCGAGGAATGGTCGTCCCAGGGTGATTGGAGAATGCTCCCCTGTGGAGTTCTCCATGGGCAACACGACAAAATCAACATGATAGCTCATGCCCTGAATCGAGATGACGGCGTTTTCAAGGATACCCTTCGGCCTCTTTATTGATCCATCAGCAAACTGTACGATCATCCTGGTCTTCTTGAGAGGCCCTAAGTGAAGAGACTGTACCAGTGAGAAGGGTATGATGCTAATCGAAGCACCGCCGTCTAGGAGAGTGTGATCACATGTGAAGTCAGAGATGGTGCAGCTAATGAAAGGTGTGGCAGTGTTCTTCTTCCGAGGAATGGGACGGTGTGTGATGGCGTGGGCAGTGGCCATGGTCAAGATATGACGCTCAGATCTGCTCCTCCGCTTTCTCTTCTTGGGAAGAGGAGATAAATCGGTCATGGCCTGCTGAAGTGGGGCACGGATAATCTCATGAATGGTGGCCACCACTTCGGGTTCAGTCAGCATTTTTTTGAATTTTTGGACCCCCTCCATACAAGGGAGGAAGTCGGAATCATCATATATACGAGGAATGCCAAGAGCAGTCTGTACAGCGGCATCCTCGGGGTCAAAGGTGGGACTGGGTGCGAATGCATGTGTGGTCCAGGGTTCTGGCAAGTGGACTCTCTCCTCAAAACATTGATCAACCAAGTGTCTCCCGAAATCTTTTTGTATTTTCAAATTTTTCTCATTTTTTTGTAATTTTGGTGATTGCAAGCTCTCATGGAAATCCTCGAGTGAACCCATATCATCAAATGGTGGAACATCATGGTCGCTCTTATTGGTACTAGTGAGGTGGTCAATCCTCTGTCTCATATGATCCATCATCTGGGTCAAGTGCTCAAGGGTGGACTCCATGAAAGGTGACTCCAACAGCTCGGCCTCGGGTGGATGTGAAGGTGGATAATACGAAAGTGGAGGTGGGTGTGGGTAGAAATCCGAGGTCTGATACTGTGGCTGAGGCGGATATGTACAAAAGTCAGGAGCAAAGTCCTCCTGGAAAAAAGGAGGTGGACCAGCTGGAGTGAGCGAATGAGCCGCAAAATCCGGATAAAATACGCTCCAGTCGGCCATCTCGAAAACAAAAGGAAAATGATCGGGAGATCACGACGGTCAAGTCAAGAGAGTGGAGAAGAAGGCGCAAATGCGCGGGGATGATCTAGGACACACACAAAACAATCACAAAAAATGAAAAATAAGACAAACCCTCAATTCACCTACTCAACTCGATGAAGACCACAAATGTGGTCTTTTTATCTTGTCTGTTTTAGAGTTAGGTGAGAAGTCAAAGAGTTTCACACACACTTAGGGGGCTTGATGGGATTTGGGCACTAATCCTTAGCGTGTGCGCGAGCAATGTAAAACGAAGACAATGAGGGGATTACTCGCCCCAATACAAGATTTTCCTTTTTTTGATCGGTTTTAGGGTCAAGTAAAATTAGCAGTCCCAATTTTATGGATTATCACTTTTTTTTTGGATTTTTAGTGAGTAATGCACGAGCCTAACGAGGAGTCGATTCCTTTAAGCACCTAGGTGATCAAAATCAGAGGGAGAGTCGAAAAAGCAATGCAAGCGGCAAAAACGATGATGAATGCTAAAGCGTAAATGCTCACCTTGCCTCTAGCACTCTACATGCAAAGATGCTCAGCAGAATTGAAACCTATCTATATGCAAATGCAAAACCGATGAAATCGCCCTAAGTTTCAGAACTTGCTATTAGCGGGAAGCACCACAAGTCGGTCACCGATCCTCAACCCAAGAGTCCGGTCTAGGCTCACCCCTCCTCTGCTCAACAAATTGAGGGTAGGAGAAAGCGCTTTGTGGGGAGAGCTCGCGGCGCGACGGATTGAAGGTGATGATCAACTGTTTATAATTTGACTAAGTCCAAACGAAACTATAGGCACATGCAAGGGTGATTAATGTGTTTGGACCTAATCTATCGCAAGCAGTCCTAAAACTAGGGGCTCAATCACACAAAATAAATAAAATCGGAAAACAAAACAAAACAAAAGAATGCGAAGAAAACCGTAAAAAGCCGCGGTGAGCCCCCAGGTGAACAGACATCTGGAAGTTAGGCTCAAGAGTCCAAGTCCGATGTACATGTATTATTACAATAATAGTAGTCTCTCTCTCACTTAAAATTACAAAAATAAATGCAGGAAATAAATTCTACAACTAAAGTAGAGCTGGGTCTTCAAAATTTCCTCTTCGTCTCCTCGGTGCGCGGCTGCCAGATGCCGGCTTCACGTGGGTGCGTAGGCGCCTAGGGTGGAGCGCCTCCCTCGATCCGCGGTTCCTCGCACAAAGTCAACAAAAGAGAAGATTAGACAGCTCAAGAGATATATCAAAGATAAAGGAAATAAGATAACAAAAATAAAAGCCGCGAAATAGACAATCAATCACAAAAACAAACAAGATCCGAACTAAGCGCTGTTGCTCCCCGGCAACGGTGCCATTTGTTGAACCGAGATGATCGAGGGTCGTACGGTTTCACAAGGCGAAACCGCAGTCGATGCGGTGACCGCTCGAAAATCCCTATTCAAACAACAATTAACCCACGACAAATATATCAAGCAATGAAAGTAAATATGCGGAGTTAAAATTTATTATAACTCTACAACAAAGATGTGTATAGTGCAAGTATGTGTAGAGGTCGAACACAGGAAGCAAACAGGTAGAACGGGGCAAAAAATGCTCAAAATGTGTGTGTGTGATCAAGAGTCTACTATGCTATTTTTTGTGGGTTTTTAATTTTATATTTTTTATTTAATTTTTTTATTTTATATTTTTGTATTTTGATTTTTAATTTACTGATTTTTATATTTTCTTTTTATATTTTATATTTTTTTCTCATTTAAAATTGGAAAATAAGGACAATGTAATAAAAGACAAGCTAAAGTATTTATAAAAATGTGCAAAAATAACCAAAAATTCAGAAATAAGATGTTTTTGATGTTTGTAGGATTTTTTGCTGTTTTTGTGATTTTTGAGTAATTTTTAGAATGTTTTTGGTATTTTTAATTGGCTAAATAAAGAAAACAGTGAATAAAAGTTGCTGGCCGAAATTAGATTGAGGATGAAAAATAGTAAACAGTGTCAAAAATTCCTCAAATTAATTTTCCATAAAAGAGAATAAAATAGAGAAACTACAGGAACTGAGTTTATATTTTTAGGATTTTTCTAGGATTTTTTTAGATTTTTAGGAAGGTTTTTGGGGTTTTCTAATTTTTAGGAGTTTTGTTTTGTATTTTTTAATGATTTTTGGACTGGAGTTAGAACACAATAAGATAAGCAAAATATATTTTTTTGGAAATTTTCTGATGTGTTTTTATATTTTTTGGTATTTTATGACGCAAATAGTGCTGAAAATGAGTATTTTTGATTTTTTATAAATATTAAAATGCAATAATTATGGAAAATAAAAATATGACATTAATCTACAAGGCAACAGGAAGTTTAATACGATTTTTGTGAATTTTTTAGTGATTTATAGACGCATGCAAAAGATACAAGCAACAAAAAGAAAAACCATGTTTGTAGGGGCGTTTTTGTAAATATGCGATAAGCTCAAGGGTAGAAATGAAATTTGTCACTGGAAATATAACTGGATTAAATACTTTCAGAACCAAATAGAAACACCCAGAACTCTAGGGTATCCCCGCAAAATGTCCAGACCCACGTGCACACGCACGTGGACCTGGCAGGGATATATCCGCAATTACAAAACTCCCAGGGGTAAGTTCGCAAATGTATCAAATATTTTACACAGCAGACAAAAGTTTTGATTTGAAACACTAAATCCAAAAAGCGCTGGGGATAGTTCGCAATTTACCCAGTCAAAAGGGTGCATCCAACGGATGTACGCATATCACTCGCCACGTGGCGACGCGTGGATGCCCGATACCCCTTCGGATTGTACGGCTAAGATTAGAACGTTACCAATCGATCGGATGGCCAGGAGCTTGATCTGATCCTGTGGCTGCTGCTCGCCTGGACGCGCGCCCTTGATCGGACGGCTAAGAGGCCATCTGGAAGAACACGCGAGGAACCGCGGCCCGGGGAGCTTCGAACGGCAAATCCTCGCGCGCCTGACTGTCTGATGTGGTTCCAGGCGGTGCAAAATCGTCCAGGGGAGGTCGTCGACTCACTGGGGGCGGCGGAATGGCGTGATAGGCGTTGAAAGGCCGCCGCGATGTCGGGTCCGGCATGCAGCTCCAGGGGCTGGGTTGTCTTCCCAAAAACCGACCCCTCGCGGGGTCCTGAACGCCCGGGACCTGCAAGAAGAGCACGCGGATGAACAGTAGGTAGTCCCAGGGCGCCAAGGTGCGGTGAAAGCGTGATGGGTGCGGAAGAAGGTTCGCCTGAGCAAGCTTCCGGCGAACTCCGAATGGGCTGATCGAAACGAATGAGGGCGTCTAAATAAAGAAACAGAGATTTAAATAAAACGGGGGAATTTAACCGCGATTAAAAAGCAACAAAACAACCTCAAGTTGGTCCGAAAACCAACGAGATGAAACCTCGACGGCGGCACGCCGGAGGTGGGTGGAGACGCCAAATGCGCACGCCCAAGGCTGGCCCAGATGGCTGGAGGTCCCCCTGTCACGGGGACCAGTCCAGAGCCCAAGCAAGGGGGCCAAAGGGTGGTCAAATGAGGTTCAAATGAAAATGGAGGTTTTGGGTCCTTTTTGAAACAATGGCCAAGGGGGCACCTTCAACGAGGCGTATCTTGCGAATCACAGATCCATTCCACGAGGTTAAGGTTGGGCGTGTAAGATCACATGTTGAGGAAGAAAAGTCGTCAAGGGACCATCACGAAATAATGCAAGGAAGCGCCTCGAAAAAATCGAGAAAAACGACAAAAACTCATTCTGACAGGCTTCAGACCTCGGTCAGAGAGTTGACCGAGGTCAACCAAGGGAGGGATCTGGTTGGTCCACGTGGACCAACCAGAAAAAACCTTGGAAAAAAGGTTTCTAAATTCAATTAAAAATAGGAAATGATTTTATTGATTTTTAATTATAAAATGAAAAATGTTTATTTTTTTATAAATTATTTTATGGTGATTTTTATTTATTTTTATGAAGTATATTTTTACAAGTTTGCATTTATACCCTTTATAGTATATATATCTATATATTCAAGTATTCTATTTTTATTTAGGTATTTTTAATATTAATATTTTTATTTATGATTTTATAAAATTATAAAATACTTTTATATACATAAATATATTTTTATTTTATTTTTCTGATTCATTTTGTATATTTAATAAAATACAAATATGTTTTGTATAGGAGTATGTATAGGTAATGTATCTATGTATTTTATGTTTAAGTATTTTATTTTTGTTTTTATTTAGGTTTTTATTCTTATTTTAATGTACATAATTATTATAAGTATTATTTACAACATTATAAAAATATAAAATTATAAAAATAATAAATAAATAATAAATTGAATATTTTATTCGGTACACTGTGCAATGAGGGTCCAAAAGTCAACTTTCAAACCGTAGCTCCGCCAAATGCGAAACCACCACCATTAATTAGCTTATTTTCTTCTATATACAATTAAAGGTGAATATGCGGCATTTGGAGTTTTCAGTTGTGAGATACAGGTCTGGGAAGTTGAGATTCTAGAATTTTATTCAGACCATAACTTTTTATCTGTACATTATTTTTCTGTGAAATCAATTTTGTATTTTTCTTTATAAAATTATCTACAACTTTCATGTACAAAGTTTCTTTATTTGATGTATAAAAAGTGGAACCAAAAATAGGTCCCAAAATGAATAAAGAATCAATAGAATGTATATGTATTTTCTCTGCAATTCTGACCTTATCTCCCCCTACTTTATTCCTTGTCGACCTATTCATCAAGATGCCTAGGTCTCGGGGTTTCGGGTCATAAAATATTTACAATATTTTATTCTTTTTCTTTTCTTTTCTTTATTCTATAATTTTGGCACTAAAAACCATTATTTTATACAATATTTACACACATATACATATATGCTAAAATGCATGAATTACACATATTTACATGTATTTACTAGGGTTTTTAAGGCCAAAATGATAGAATAAAGATGATGAAACGTGGATTCATCAGTGTTTACTGTTAAACACCATGCATATGGGAGCCTTGACCGCTACAAGATCAGATTGGTGGTATAATGATTTACACAAACTTATAGAGTGGATAATCTAGACACTTTCTCTCATGTTGCTCATCACTCCACTCTACGTGTACTTGTTTCAGTTGTTGTGGTACATGATTGGCCTTTTATATCAGCTAGATGTTAAAAGTTTATTTTTGTATGGAGATCTCCAGGAGGAAGTCTACATGCTGCAGCCTCCGGGGTTTGTTGCTGAGGGGGAGTGCCAGCAGGTTTGTAGACTTCACAAGGCGATATATGACCTTAAGCGGAGTCCAAGGTCATGATTTCAGAAGCTTTTATATCTGATTGAAAAGCAAGAGTTTAAGAGGTCAATGCAGATCACTCATTGTTCGTGCAAATAACACCCAGAGGTACAGTTGTTATCATGGTGTATGTTGATGATATACTTGTTACTAGAGATGATGTGCATGGGATAAGGAAGGAAAAGGAATTTCCAGGGCACCAGTTTATCGCTAAGGATCGTGACACACCCTAAGGTATTTCTTAGTTTGGAGTTTGCTAGGAATACACGTGGTCTTGTGATGACTTAAAAGAAGTATGTTATTGATATGCTTGTTAAGACATGCATGATTGGGTGTCGACCCTCTACTACTCCCATGGATCCCATCATGAGGTTATATGATGATGATAAGGATGAGGTTGACAGGAAGAGATATAAAGGGTTGGTGGGGAAGCTTCTCTATGTTACTATCACTAGACATGATATCTCTTTTGCAGCGAGTCGTGTGAGTCAGTTCACGGAACAACCCCAACAGATACACATGGATGTTATATATATGATATTGAGGTACCTAAAGTCTTCTCCTGGCACAAGACTTCTAGTCAGGAAAGGAACAAGTCTTTCTACTTTTGCATGCGCTAATGTGGACTATGCAGGGTGTCGTAAGGACAAGAAGCCACTTCCGGCTTCACTGTGTTCATTGGCAGTTTCTCTTATTTCTTGAAAAAGTAAGAAACAAACTGTTGTTGCTATGTCAAGTGTTGAATCTGAATATAGGGCTATGGTACAAGCAAGCACATAGATGATGTGGGTTCGAGCAGTGCTAGTAGACTTGCATATAGATGTACCTCTTCCTATGTAGTTACAATGCTATAACCAAGCTGCCCTACTTATGTCAAACAATCCTGCATTCCGTGAAAGAACAAAGCACATTGAAGTGGAATGCCATTATATAATAAACATGATTCAGAAAGGCTTGATTTCTACCTCTCATGTCAGTTCAAGAGAACAAACGACATATATCTTTACGAAGACTTTGTTCAGAGGATCATTTTCAGAAGTGTTCTTCAAAGCTGAGCATGATTGATATCTATGATCCATCTTGAGGGGGAGTGTAGAGATATATTTATGTTTATGTACTATTTCCTTATTTTGTTTTCTTATGTCTAACTTATGTAATTACCCATAGATCTCTCCTCTATATAAGAGAACCTAGGGTTCCCAGGAATAAACAATTCTCATTTTCCCCCTCCAACAGGATCGCTACAAAGTCCATTCTTATAATAAAAGGTTTCACCCAAACATATGTGATGGACTATCACGACACCTTCTCTCCTGTGGCACATCAATCCATTCTTCATATTCTTCTTTCCACTGCAGTCATCAGAGATTGGCCATTCTTTCAATTGTATGTCAAGAATATTTTTCTCTATAGAGATCTGTAGAAGAAGTATATATGGAGCAAACACATGGATTTGTTGTTGAAGGGGGTGTTAAAAGATATACATACTCCATAAGGCTATTTATGACCTTAACAAAATCCGAAGAACATGGTGTTAGAGGCTCTCGAACCTGATAAAGCAACATGGTTTCACCAAATCGACTGAAAAATCACTCACTACTCGTATACATGACACTAAAATGTGTTGTCGTCATTTTGGTGTATATAGATCACATTATTGTTACACGGGACGACATGTAGGACATTAAAGGCTCTCAAACCTGATAGAGCAACATGGTTTCACCAAATCGGTTGAAAATCACTCACTACTCGTGTACACGCCAACAAAATGTGTTTTCGTCATTTTGGTGTATATAGATCACAATATTGTTACATGAGATGACATGTAGGACATTAACAAGACAAAATCATTCTTTGGATATTAATTTATCACCAAGGACTTTGGGAGCTGCGACAATTCCTTGGCCTAGAGGCTGCTAAAAATCACAGAAAACTTGTAAATGAGTCAAAGAAAATACATGATTGATGTGATCTTGAAGACTGAGATGAGAAATTGTAGACTAACCACTATCCCTATGGATCCCACTAGGAAGCTCTTTGACGATGATACAAACGAGATCGACAAGAGAGATACATGGAGCTTGTTGGGAAGCTTCTTTTAGTGACCATCACAAAATCATATATAGCTTTTGTTTTGAGCAAAGTCAGCCAGTCCATAAAGAAGTCAAGACAAGCCCACACGGATGTTGTCACAATGATTCTCAAGTACCTGAAGTCCACACCAGGTACATGGTTACTTTCAGACAAAGGGATATCCATGGTATGATAGGCTGCACTGATGCAAACTATGCAAGATGTCCTAAAGATATAAAGTCAACCATGGGTTTTGTTGTGTTCATTCATATATATTTTTTCTTGTAGAAAAGCAAGAAGCATACTGTGGTGGTCAAATTCAACATTGAATCTGAGTACAAGGTTTTGACTCGGGTTAACACTGAGATGGCGTGGGTTAGGTCCGTTTTAACCGACCTAATAGTTGAGGTACCTCTTCATATGCAAGTTTTGCATGACAATCAAGCGCAACATTAGGTATTGCCGACCATCTTACATTCCATGAGCGAACCAAGAAAATTGAGGTCGATTGTCACTACACGAGAGACATGATACAAAAGGTCTTCGTCTTTACATTCCATGTAAGTTCAATGGAACAAATAATACATGTATTCACTAACGCACTCGCCTGGGCACCATTCCAGAAGTTTTCATCCAAGTTGAGTGTGATAGACATTTATGTGTGACCCAACAACGCAACCTCTTTTGATTCATTCCAGTTCGAGGGGGAGTGTTATGGTAATTAGACTCATAGTACTATGTAATAGGGCAATTGTCCTCTTTTTCTACATGTATCCCAACAAGGCAATCTCTTTTGTCTCTAAAATTTCCTCTCCATATAAAGAGAGCCCTGTGAAATATAATAAACAACTCATTCATTTCCTTTCACAAACTTAACTTGATATAAGTAGGGTGTTTCGAGCCACCACCCTTCGATCTCCTTGACTTTATTGATTTATAATATTCTACTCAATCAAGTTCATCGCGCATGAGTATCGATGTGCATCTGTCGCTCTCTAATCTTCTAGGGAAATCACAATGCTCTTCCTGTGCCCAGCTTTCATATTTGGTCCTCTTTCTTTCACATAGGCGTCCAATAAAATGTTGTTTCCATATGATTTTCTCATCGTCTCCTACCCAAAATTCATCTGTCCTCTTAATGGAAAACTCCTCTTCTTTGAAAAATATGCAAATCATTCCATGTAAAATTCATCTGTTCACAAACCATCACGTAGTTCAAGTCCTCAGCAACCAACTGGGAAACGGATCTTCCTTCTCCTCTCATCAACAGGAGACCAGAACTGTTGGTTTTTCCCCAGTCTCTGTCTTCTTTTAAATATTGGAATGCTTAATTCCTTTATCCCAACTTTCATATACTTCAAACCAAAATCTCAAAATCCATAAAAGAATATTATCTCAATTATTTGGTTTGTTTTCTTGTGCTTCGTTTTACTTCTCAACCTCCTCTCTTGTTGAGCTGCTGTCAACAGTTTGGGTGATTTCTGTTTACAATCTCCATCAGTCAAAGTTTGCTGCTGCCCTTGAGGCAGAGCTTGCAACTGTGAATGTTGCAATTCAACCAAGGAGGATTGCTGCTGTCCAACAGGTTGAACCAAAAAGGATGGCTACTGCTTTGTAAGAATGGAGCTACTACAATCCTGTTGCTGTTGTTGCATCTGCTGTCCTGGTGTTTCTGTCCGTTTGTTGATTGATCTCCACTCCAGCCTCCATTTGATCCAATCATTCCTTTCTCCTTTATGCCATGTTCCTCGTTGTTTCGGATTGCATTCCGGATAATCAAGATTTTTCTAAAGCTGAACTTGACTGCTGAAATCCTACAGAACATCTATAATACCCATACCCCCAAACATAGTGCCACATATAAAGCTCATGAAGTGTGGGTGTGGTTTATAAGTGGTGGGGATTACTACTTGACAACTTGGGTTTAAGCATTTTGGGTGGTTGTCAATGGGTCCAATTGGACCTAAGCCCAACAAGTTGTCATGGTCAGTTTTCCTCGATAACGGACCGGGGATCTAAGCCCGAGACGTTACAAATGGTATCAGAGCGGGTTCCCTCTAATAGTGGAAAGGGCTACCCGAAGGGATCTAAGCTGGGAGCGTGCAGTCTCCACTGTCACTGGGAATAAGTGATGGGCCATGTCGCAATGGGGACGTTGCGAATATAAGTGGGGGAGGTTATAACACCCATACCCCCAAACATAGTCCCACATCTAAAATTCACAAAGTGTGAGGGTGGTTTATAAGTGATGGGGATTACTACTTGACAACTTGGACTTAAGCATTTTGGGTGGTTGTCAACAGATCCATTTGGTCTCTGTTAGGATTAAACAAGCAAAGCACAATAACAAGGACAATGATTTACGTGGAAAACCCTACAGAGAGGGAAAAACCACGGGGGCTCTAAATCCCTAATCTCCTTTTCTAGAGATTAGGGTTCTCTTCACTAAAAATGATATCACATCAAACGAGGGGGATGAGTACATTATATATAGACGGATGGGTAAACAGTCCCTCATCTAAAGATCCGTTTACCCATACAAGAATTATAACTCAACACTCCCCCTCAAGTTGGGCATACATGTCAACCATGCCCAACTTGCCTACATTCAGCTCAAATTGCACTGTAGGCAGCCCCTTTGTGAAGAGATCAGCGACCTGA
The DNA here is from genome assembly GCA_037367405.1 of Ottelia alismoides. Classification (NCBI taxonomy): domain Eukaryota; kingdom Viridiplantae; phylum Streptophyta; class Magnoliopsida; order Alismatales; family Hydrocharitaceae; genus Ottelia; species Ottelia alismoides. Next base: position 104,871 of record JAZKJV010007359.1, on the reverse strand, counting down.
TCACCAGATTTTAGGTAGGGAAGACACAATTGTCCGTCATCAATTTTTTCTCGAATAAAGTGCCTGTCTATCTCCACATGCTTTGTTCTGTCATGCAAGACAGGATTGTTGGCCAAATTTATAGCTGCTTTATTGTCACGAAACATCTTTATTGGTGTAGCAACTTCAATACCCAAATCTTTCAACAAGAATTGTAACCACATAACTTCAGTAACACCATTAGCTAGAGCTCGATATTCTGCTTCGGCACTCGATCTAGAGACAATGTTTTGTTTCTTACTTCTCCAAATGACAAGGTTCCCACAAAGATAAACAACATATCCAGAAGTAGATCTCCTATCATCTATTGATCCAGCCCAGTCTGCATCTGTATAGCCTTCAATAGTAACACCACCGTGTTTTCTGAATATAAGCCCTTTACCTGGAGATTTTTTTATATAGCAAAGAATTTTGTTAACAGCATTCATATGAGTTGAGGTAGGAGCATGCATAAACTGGCTAACAATATTCACAGCATAAGTGATGTCAGGTCTTGTGAGAGTAAGATAAATTAATTTCCCAACTAATCTCTGGTATCTTCCTCCTCCAACATCATCAAGAAGTTCACCATCCTCTTTACTCAGTTTATGATTTGCTTCAATAGGAGTACTGGTTGGTTTGCATCCCAACATGCCAGAGTCCTTCAACAAATCTAGAGCATATTTTCGTTGGCTTAGGCACATACCATTTGGAGATCGAGCCATCTCAATTCCTAAGAAGTAGTGTACCTTCCCCAAGTCTTTCAGTTCAAATTCGGTTGCAATAGTTTTCTTTATACGGGATAATTCTCCTTCATCATCGCTTGTAAGAATCATATCATCCACGTACACTAAAAGAATAGATCTTTGTTTACCGCTCCTTCTTATGAACAGAGTGTGATCTCCACTCACTTGAGTGTACCCATTTTTTATCATGACAACACGGAGTCGTTCAAACCAGGCTCTTGGAGACTGCTTTAGACCATATAATGCTCTTTTTAATTTGCAACATTTATCCCCTTTTTCGAACCCAGGTGGCATTTTCATGTAAACTTCTTCTTTAAGATCACCATTTAAGAAAGCATTCTTCACGTCCAATTGGTGCATCTTCCGAGAAAAATGAGCAGCAAGGCAAATAACAACTCTGACTGTGTTCATTTTTACCACAGGGGCAAAAGTCTCAAGGTAGTCGATCCCATATTTCTGACTGTATCCCTTAGCCACAACACGAGCCTTGAATCTATCAATTTTTCCATCAGCAGTATACTTGATTGTATACACCCATTTAGACCCCACCAAATGAGCACTCTTGGGAGCATCAACAACATCCCATGTGTCATTCTTCACTAATGCATCCATTTCTTCCTTCATAGCCTTTGCCCATTTTGGATCATTTTTGGCTTCGGTAACATTTTTTGGAATATGAGAAGCATCTAGAGAGGTAACAAAGCATTTGTAGGATGCACTCAAGTTAGAATAAGAGATGTGATGCTCAATGGGATGCTGAGTGCATCCTGCATATCTGGCTGGAGGTATGATGGTCCTCTTACCCTTCCTTTTTGCAATGCTATCATCCACATGTTCTGCCTCTATAACATGTACGTCATCATCGGGCTCATCAGATATAACAGGAATGATACATGATGTTTCCATGCTTGGGTCATTTGAGGTGGATTCTAGAGGATGGGCGCTGGTTTCTGCAGCTTCTCTATAAATACATGTGTCTTCATTAGGTGTAATTGTCTTCTGAAAAGAAGCATTATAATAATCATCTTCTAAGAACTGAAGCCCATGAAATCCCTCATCACGCCTACCCTCCCCCTGAAGAGGAGTAGTCAGAAAGAAGGCTTCATTTTCAAAGAAGGTAACATCTTTAGTGACCAAAACACGACCGGAAGTGGAATCAAAGCAACGATATCCCTTTTGTGTTGTAGAGTAACCGAGGAAGAATCCTCTGTTAGCACGAGCATCCAACTTCTTTACCCCTGCGTCATTGGCATGTAGGAAGCAAACACATCCGAAAACACGTGGTGGGAGAGAAAAAGGTTTTTTTCCTGGATATATTCGCATAAATGAAGATTCACCATGAAGGACACGCAACGGCATTCTGTTCATCAAGTACACACTGGTAAGAGCTGCCTCTCCCCAAAATTTCTTTGGAACATTTCGCTGAAAAAGAAGAGCTCGAGTAATCTCTAAAATGTGTCTATTCTTTCTCTCTGCAACCCCGTTCTGTTGAGGACTATAGGCACACGATGTTTCATGAAGAATCCCTTTGCCAGCAAGTGTTCGTTGAATAGAATTAGCTAAATATTCTTTAGCATTGTCTGAACGGAGTTTTTTAATCTTGGCATTGTGTTGTCTCTCCACAAAGGACACAAACTCATTGATGATATCAGGAACTTCACTCCTGTTTTTCATAAGATAAATAGTGGTGTGTTTTGACCAGTCATCAACAAAAGTGATAAAGTATCGAAATCCCTGCCAACTCAGAATATTGCATAGACCCCAAATATCAGAGTGCACCAACTCGAAAGCTTGATTAGATTTATTGGTCGAGGTAGGAAACTTGGTGCGAGTTTGCTTTCCAAACTGGCAAACATCACATTGCAAAGCAATTTCAGGTAATCCATCAAAAATCTCAGGCATCAATTTCCGTAGCATAGAAGCATTAATATGACCCATACGTTCATGCCACTGTTGTATTAATATAAACTTGTCATTTTCACATCGAACCTTCATTGCAGAAGTAAGGGCCTGACCAACCCGAGCTGGAAGACGATATAGGCCACCCTCAACTAAACCAATTCCAGTCTTCTTACCTGTCTCCAAATCTTCTAAAACACATGACTTTTGGTCAAAAATCAACCTGCAGTTCAGTTCTTTAGTAATTTTGCTGACAGACAAGAGATTTACAGGAAAATCAGGGACATGAAGAGCATCATGAAGAAGGTAACGATCTACAACAGAAATAGTCCCTTTCCCGGCAACAGTTGCAGGAGATCCATCAGCAACCGTAACTTTTTCTCTTCCAGATGATAACTTATAATTATGAAACATGGTAGCATCACCTGTCATATGGTCGGATGCCCAACTATCAATAATCCACTCTGGATTGGCAGAACAAGTCCCATTTGTTCTCCTCGTACTTAAAGCTGAACATGTATCTTTAGAATGCGTAGAGCATGACTCTCCAATGATAGCTCTCTCTAATAATTGCAACTTCTTGATAGTATCCATTTAAACTCACGATGTATGCCCAACTTTGATTTCACAATGGGATCGAATAGTCCCTTCAACTTTCTTCTGCAGTTGCATAAGAACAACAGGATACGACCGAGGTCATTCAAAGCTTTTCACCCAATATGTGTAGAAGATCACAAAAGGGAAGCATCCCACAATAAGATAATTTGATGAAGCACGATTGTCACCAACTCACAGGCCTCTTTTCCAATTTCCAAATTTAAAGAACGAGTCACCAAACCATCCTCTTACTCACAAAGATCTCGAACTGCACCCTTTTTTTTCTTCTGGAAAGGGATCATGCTAGAGATAGAGATGATATTGGGAGCCTCGTTCCAGCACATAGATTCGAGACCACACAAGCCCGTAGTGGCCACCACCAGCCCTAATTTCAGGGGGATCCGCACCGAGATAGGAAAAGTCTATAGTGGGAACTTATCGCAGCAGCCGGGGAAATCCGCGCACGAGAGAACAACAGGGGGATCAGGTCCAATAATGGGATCCAATCACAGCAGCAAATGAACACCGAACACAGCAACAATAGGGGCCAAGAACCTGATCGGGTGCAGCCACGGGCTCGGAGAACAAAACATTGTCATCCGGCAAAACGACAAACGAAACTCTAGTCACAGCGGGAAGGAGCACAGATCTGGCTCTGATACCATGTTAGGATTAAACAAGCAAAGCACAATAACAAGGACAATGATTTACGTGGAAAACCCTACAGAGAGGGAAAAACCACGGGGGCTCTAAATCCCTAATCTCCCTTTCTAGAGATTAGGGTTCTCTTCACTAAAAATGATATCACATCAAACGAGGGGGATGAGTACATTATATATAGACGGATGGGTAAACGGTCCCTCATCCAAAGATCCGTTTACCCATACAAGAATTATAACTCAACAGACTCAAACCCAACAAGTTGTCAGGGTCAGTTTTCCTCGATAACGGACCAGGGACCTAAGCCCGGGACGTTACAACATCAGCCCCACAAAATACTTGAAGCTGTAGATGTGAACTAATTTGTTCAATTATGCGAGAAGACTCTACCATCATTTCTTCCAGACAAAGCCCAAAGTAGAGATGAATCACACTTAAGAAGGATAAATCTTATAAAGATATACAGTTTTTTGGTACAAAAAAGCTCGAGCAATGGGAAATGACAAAGAAGTCCAAATTACAGAATAGCAGCAGGATACTACACACCAAGATTTATTATAGAAAACAAACTGAACGTAAATCCAAACAATTGAAATGAAAGAGACCAAGAAAGGAGGCTGATTCCATGGAAGAATATGCTGATAGACGAAGATCACCCAGGTATCCACAGTATCACCACAAGATAAGTTCTCTTGCTCCTGTAAATTGGCATCAAGTTGTTCAGCAAGTTACAATTTTTTTCAAAGTTTTACTTCAAGTAAATGGTGATCGAATAGAAAAAATCATGCATTTCTTTCTATGGGATTGGATTCAACCCTAGTTTCTTGGGACATATAGAAATTTAGTAAGATAGAATGAAAGTTAACCTTTTACAAGAAAACCAATGAAAATAAATTGAACAAATGATAACAAAAGATTGCAGCTGTCGATAATTCTGTGAACTTTCAACGCCTCTGGTCTCTACTGATTATCTAACAGGATACTAATGCAACACATAACAAACGTAATGCACTGTGTCATTTCTGTGGTGTGCAAATAATCAAGTGGGACAATAATGAATTATTGCAGAATGGATACAATGAATCGACTATGTTGGCATCATTTTTAACTACAAAACGAAAAAGCAAAGCTCACGATATCCAATTTTCTGAGCAGAAAATATCCAAAGACAGGTAAAACTTGAGGGATTAGTAGAATTATTTTAATGATTTGGAGGAATAATATAGATCCTGTGACAGAAAAAAGCATCCATGGCTGCTGTTAAATTAATCAAGCACGGCAAATTGACAATCAGAATATGAAGAAGGAAAGTACCTGATGAGATCTGAGACTTCATGGTTCATAAGGAGATCTAAAGGACATGGCAGAGTATTCTTCGTCGTCAAATGCATCAAAAGTGGATTTGGGAGGCGGATCATCCAGATTGTCGCCAGTCAAGTTGCTCTGAAAACTGAATGGATCTTTCCTATATGCTATATAGCAGGTATCATCATTTGTTCTCACATCAACATGCGGAAAATCCACGATCTTATGCCAATCCAAGCCATTCATGGTGCATCTGGTAACCAGATCGCGATTTCCCTTCACTGTTAATCTTCTTAACAAAGTGATACTCTTCAACCACTCAGGAAGAGCTTGCATAGTATCATCCGAAATCGACAAATAGCTCAAGTCGTCGGGTGAATCCACCTCATTCAAGGCATGACATTTGGAGATGTTCAAGAAATTCAAGGACCGGAGACCAGATATAACCTTCAACTTTGAATTGCCATTCAGCTTCAACTCAGTGACCACCTCAAGATTTCTTATCGTTTTGATGTTCTCCGCGTCTTCGATCAACAAGTGTGTCAATTTGGTTGCGTTCTCCAAGCCATCCGGAAGTGAGCCCAACTTGGGGCACCTGATCACTTGCAGCTTCTTCAGACGAGGCAGCACTCCAGGTTCAACTGCTGCGATCTCCTTAAGCTTGGTCATCCCCTTCAGGTAGAACTCCACCAAGCTGGGGAAACCTGCTCCTGAGAAGAATTCAGGTCCGATCTTCGACACCGCGACGGCACCCCATATCTGCAACGCTTTCAAATATGGCAACTTGCCCAGTGGCGGGAGCTGCTCTATGAACTTGCAATCATCCAGCCTAAGCCAATTCAGATTCCCAAGGGAGCACTTCCGAATGCAAACGGGAAGATCATGGCCAAAGAATCCATCGATGTGTAGAGCCTCCAAATTTTCAGGGGGCTTGAGACCTTCAAAGACTTCTTGAATCCTCACCAGCTCGTCTTCCTCCAGCCGCTGCCCTCTTGCAATCCTCGTGCAGGACAACCGCAAAAAATTCAATCTTGTCATTTTATCCAACTCCGCTGCCTGTGCCTCCTCGTCGCTCGCAACCTTCTCAAGCCTGTACATGGAAACATGTGAGAGATCGCGCAAATTCCGCAGCTCCTTCATGTTGCTCTCGCCATCATTCGCTACAAATCCACTCAGCGTCCGGAGCTTTCGCAGATTCCCGATCCCAACTGGCAAACTCGTCAGCTGCTTCAGCGCAGAACCGACAGCCAAATGACGCAGGTTGCTTAGCAGAGTGATCGCCTTCGGCAGCACTTCCATATGCTTCAAATCATTCGCCTTTACCGTCTCGAGATTCCGGAGCCTCCCGATGGACTCCGGGATTGCGCGGATCCGTGTAAACGCGAGGTTAAGGAACCGCAGCTGCACGAGCTCCCCGAGGGACTCTGGCAGGTTCTTGATCCCGGTGTGGGTGAGATCGAGGACCCTGAGGTGCCGCAGCCCATTGAAGTAATCAGAAGGTAAAGATTTGATCTTTGGGTCCTTCGATATCAAGATTGTCCTCATGCACTCCCTCTCCACAATCTCGGGGGCCGTATCCGAGTCCTTCTTCACGAAGAACTTGTGCCTCTCCTTCGCGGAGGCCTCGCCAGTGGAGACGTACTTTGCGAGCGACCGTACGAGATCGTGCATGGTACACCCCCGACCCTCGTAGTACTCGGGCGACGCCTGCAACAGGTTCCTCATCACGAGCTCCTTGTAGCAATCGTCCCCGATGTCCTCCAATGCTCTTGGCTCCTCGGGCTTCACGAGCCCTTCCGCTATCCACATCTGCACGAGGGTCTGGTGGTGGAACCGGTACCCAGAGGGGAACAACGAGCAGTACACAAAGCACTGCTTCAATTGGGGCGGGAGGTCCTCGTAGCTCAGCAGCAGCCCAGGCTTTACGTCGTTGCCAAGGTTGTTCATGTTCCAAGTAGGGCTGTCGCGGACGGCCTCCCATTCCTTCTTGTTCCTCTCTCTTCTCTTGAGCAAACCGGCGATGGTCTTGATGGCCAAGGGGAGACCCATGCAGTTCTTCACGATCTGCATGCCCGTCTTCTCTAAATCCCTGGTGATCTCGCCTTTGTCTCCATCGTCCCCGAACACCTGCCTGCGTAGCATCAGCCACCCCTCCTTCTGGGTCAACACCCTCGCTTGGTGCTCGTAGGCGTTCAAGTCCGCGACGATGTTCCTGTTTCTAGTGGTCACTAGCACCCTGCTGCCGTTACCAATTGTGGAGAGAGGGGACCTAAGGTCATCCCAGACCTTCGCGTCCCATATGTCATCCAGCACCAGGAACAGGGTCATGCTGTCCACGAGTCCCCGAACGACGTTAGCGGCCTCGTTGTAGGTCTTGGCCCTGAGGTCGTCCCCCTTCCCCTCGTGCCTCTTCACGTACCTCACAATCTCATTCAGCAGCTCCACTCGGTTGTAGCTGTTGGTCACCTGGAGTGGTATCGTGACGTGGAAGCGGGCCTTGACCTGCGGGTCGCCGGTGATCTTCTGGGCGAGGGTGCTCTTGCCGATCCCGGCCATCCCAGTGATGGCGAAGATCGGACACTTGCCCCCGCCGATGAGGAGGTCTACGAGATCCTTCGCATCCTCGTCGATACCCACAATGTCGTCGTCCGCGACCAGCGGCGCGGAGGGGCGCGGAGTTAGTGGCGGAGCCGCCGCGTCGCCCTGGTGCTGCACCAGATGCAGCACGCTGATCTCCTTATAGAGCTTCTCCAGACGGGAATTGATGGCTCGGATTCTCTTCCCCATCTCGTTCTTGTGAGGGAGGTTGCGGAAGCAGGAGAGCGGGGGAAGGCTGCAGCATTTGGGTTGTGGGTCCGCGGCCGCGGAGGAGGAGACGGGCTTCTCGCCTTCGAGGTGGCAGTCGTCGAGGAGGTCCTCTGCGTCGTAGAGGATCTCGCGGAGGTTGGTGACCCAAGTTTGGACGGAACTATCCCGGATCTTACGCGACTCGGCGTCTGAGACGACGCAGAGGAGGAGTTTGACCTTAGAATTGAGGTCGTCGAGGTCATGCTTGACACCGAGGATCATGGAGATCCTGTCCTCGGCCAGCTTGACGAACCTCTCGGCGAGGGGCTGCGCGAAGGCGTCGAGGATGAGAGCCATGTCGAGATGCTCTGTTCTGCACGCGGGGTGGACGGGGTCGTGCTGCGTTTGTGTTTTGGATGAAGAAGACTCGTTGACTTGGAATGATTTCAGTAGTCGTTGGCAGCGTGCGGCTCATCCTGGAGATGTGTTATTTTTACGTTTTTGTATGGTAGAGGATTTTTGGGGGTAACTTACGAAAAAGGACCGTTCATTACTTTCAAATTAGGGATCTATCTTTATTCTGTAACAAATAAGGGATCAAAGTTTAACTTAACGTTTCAGTTCCCAACGTCATCAATGGACAGCTCAATCCATACCTTTCGTTGACGAAATTACCCCTGATTTTGTTTCTCGTATCCCTATTTTCTACCCTCACCCACACAGGATGGGAGGAGGATGACAACAATGTGCACACTCCGATCACCACCCTGAACACCGTGAATGTCACGGTCTCCTTGCATCCCTCCTCGCCGCCACCATCATCGATGCCAGCACCCCTCCCAGCACCATCGACTGCCGCAACAATTACTTTTCCCTGCTTGGAACCGCCGCCCACGAGAAGCACGACCGCGGGGTTGCTCACGGTAGATCGTGCGGTGATGGCAGAAGGGGCAGCGACGGGCATTGCTACGGGATCAGATGGTGGTTGCTGCTGTAGGGAAGTCATGGTGAATGCGTGTAGTGGTGCCCCTGCGACTGGGAGTGGTGGTTCACGGTGGGACTCGCGGAGCACAAAGTTCTATTGCTCGAAGATGGCGAGCAGAGCCCTCCACTGCGCAGTAAAGTAGTACGTAGGTATCTATTCTTCGTGTATTTGTTGCATATTTGATGGATCCCCTGTTGCGAAGCTGTGGGCCGATGAAGAGCAAAGATCCGAAGACATCCCTCCGATGACGCGAACAACAAAGATTCGAAGAAGATAGGTTCCGAACCCCACTTCTTTAGTTATCTCCGTGAAGATTTGGAATGTATAGATTGGGTGCGAGACATAGGATGGTGATATGGAATTTCTATCCTACAACAACTTTAGGTTGACTGACTACGGATGGATGCTTGGAACAGGCATGATATTTGTGATCCGTGTGTTGAAACCAAGTATCACGGTATTGGAACTTCTTTTGCCTCACGGAACTGTAGCTTTAGGTAGTTCAAGCTTCAGGTGCTGAAAGGCTTACAAGTAGTAGTGACTCGAGATGAAAATCTTGGTTCAAATCACCATAGAAGAAGGTGAATGTAAGATCGATCGGGAGTGGGGGATTCGCTCCAGACTTCTGGCCACCGTGTATGGCCGCAGATGGTCAAGTATGGAGAGGTAGAAAAAGAAATGGATTCGATAGGAAGTTGGTTCGACCATGACTCGAACAGTTTTGGAAACAAATTGAAGATGAAAGAACTAAGATCTAGATAGAAAAATGGCCAAAGATTGAGCTATGAAGTGGGTTCCAAGTGTATAAAGATGAGGGTTGGACGGATAGGTTCGATGAACCTAGATGTGATTGCAGACGAAGGATGGGCTGCCAACCTGGACTTGGAGGTTTTTGGAGAAATGACCTGGTTGTTGGGTTGGTTGAAGCTCCGTGGAGAAAAAAAGATTAGAGAGAGAAAGAATATGCTCGAGGAAGAAGAAGGATGGAAGGAGAGAAGGTGCCCACTGCAAAGATGAGGGTATTTTCGTCAATCAACATCACAAATTAAGATGTCCACTATCAGCATTGGGGACTGTATCGTTAACTCAAATTTGGGTCCCTTATTTGTTACAATCTAAAAATCAGTCCCTACTTTGGGAATCTATGTAAAGATTGGTCCCTTTTTTTGTAATTTACCTTTTTTTTGTTATATTTCGATATTTCCGTCTCATGTCTATCCGCACCCTTTCACCTTCAATATATCCTCGGATCCCAGATGATATGGTTATCTAATCTACGGATTTTTTTTTGTATTCCTAATGTTGATATTAGATCTGAACATTGGGTTTATATTGATCTGGATTCCGGACCATTCGGGACCATTGATTCAAGTGTGATTCAAATATCCATTGCTGTCGCATCTTCCTGATCAAAATTTCCTGTAAGAACTTTCTGAAAAAGGAAAAACGAGATAGACCAAAAGCTTGTTGTCATTTCAAGCTGGAGCATGTAGCAACACACATGTGAAAATAAACCTACAGCTACTGCCACATTCGAGCACTATTAAAATTTTAAAAGCATAAACAGCATTAGCAAATTATACTTGAAAACATATTACAATGAAATTGTTGGGAGACGGGGCAACAAGAGATCGATTGAAAGAAGCTCCCCTCCCCCCTCTTGGGATGTTATCCAACCATCTGGGATGGGACTCGGCTGCTGTAAAGCATATAATCAGGTGCTGAAGAGCCAGTAATTGGTCATCAATAATTAATGCTGGTGCGTGTTATGGTCGTTGGCTTTAGGGCATGTTCGATAGGGGAATAATACGGAAAAAGAGAGGTGGATTAAGCTGGTGTTTCTGTTCGGTTGGAGGAGATATCAATAAGGTGCAATAAGGTAGAATAAGGATTATTCTCTATTCAGTTAGCATGTGAGGAATAAGGAATAATATTTGTACGTTAGTTAAAGCTGTTAATTGCATTTAGTCTATTTTCGTTTGATGAGAAAAAATACCATGCATTTTAAAAACATGCAGTCAGTGACACATCCATGAACAAGTTTGTTGAAGAAACTTGTTCCACTTTAATTAAAATTAAAACTTTATAAATATCTACATATAAGGTAGGCAACCATACATTAGGGAACACTAATTATATATAAGGATATGCTTAACGTCGTGGGTTGATGTTGATCCGAAGGTCAGATGCAGAATGAGTCGATCCTTCTCACACAGTAATCATTCGGTTTCTTCCGGCTTCTCCATATGGTAATCATCTGCAAACTCTACACCATTGATAATGTCTGCCAGGAAAAACTTCTCTGCAGCTAAAGGCTTGATCGTGGCACAAGGTGGATGCCTTGACCTTGTATCCGCATGTCCTCTGAAGGATAAAATTATGTAAGATAATCAATTATAAAGTTGAGGAGACGGAGATGTGTATCTACATCCTGGGTGCATATCCACTATACCTCCCCTGCCTATATGTCCTCCTCGGAAACTCAAACATCATATTCATTTTCATCGTTATCGAACAATTCGTCATCGTCCTCAACAGTGCTCGTATCCTCGCCACCGGGCGGGTTCTCTCGATTATAAATGGCTGAGATCCGATCCTCACCCAGCACATGTTGGATGAAGTTGTTGATAATACAACATACCATGACCTCCATCACCAGCTTGGGGAAAGCTGTAATATGGTCGTTCATTTCGATGTACGATTGAAGCTGAGAGAGACGATAATTGTACAACTCATGAGGACCGCATACGCCTAACTCCTTAGTGTTTTCAACTAAGGAAGGTGCGCAATCACGTTGTGGTAAGGAGTAAAAAAGGTATCTGTGTTGACATAGCCGTAATCCACAAGAAATTTATGGCCCGTCAATACTCTAATTCCGCCTTGTCGAAGGCCCACCTAAGTACCTTCATGTCTCTGGTTGATCCCTCCCAACAAGCACCAACGTACATGAATCTGAACTGAAAGTCCACACATGCAATGACATTCTGCGGAATGAACTGGTGCTTGCTTCTAAACTTTGGAGCAATATTAACTGACATGTTTGCTTTGATGAGGGTACCATATCTTACATCCTGAAATGAATATATATAAAGTTAGCATGCACACCCAAATGAACTAGACATAGGAGTTATTTACTAAATAAACTATATTGGACAGGAAGTGTGGATAGGCGTTGTTGTTCTGATGGATCGCTTCTTAGATTGGACTGCCAGTCGATGGCATGTGAATGAAATCGTCCCTGAGGGAGATAATGCGCATGAGCACATCATTGAGATGCCTTGAAATCATGTCTCCATAATGTTGGAAATGCTCGTAGAGGACACCGTTCTTTACATTGTGACCAAGGTAGTACAATAGTATGCAAAGCGATTCCTCTGTCTTCAGGTGTCAAGAGTCCCTAAGACCCGCGTGTTCCTTAAGGTATGTGCATAGCCTTAAGTCTCATGGAACATGTGAAATATCGCATATGATTTCTGGACATGATCACTAAGCATATCCCTAGTCCAGATGTGTCCTATCTACACCGCGGTGTGCTTCGGCACACATTGAATGTATCACGCATTACATTATGCACTATCATACTCTTCCTCTAGTAATGCACGCAGGTATATCATGTTAATAATTACCAGATTGGTCTTTATCACTATTACTCTTTCCATCTCATGCGCGAAAGAAATGTAGTTGACAATCTAAAGGGATATCTTAATCGAAACCCAATTTACATTTAGCAATATCACCACGAATATTAATTATTCGTAAGCCTTGCATATAACATGGATGTCCACACATAAAATAACGATGTTCAGATGAATTACAACATCAATGACATATGAAACATAGGAGTTTGGTAAATAAACAACCGCAAGCATTCATAAAATCATGTAGGCTAGACGGGGAAAGGCCATAGCCTCACCGAGGCTTGTTGAGCTTGATAGCCACCACAATGGCAAACTTCGTAGGTATATTCTTTGCACGATTGAATATTATCCGTTCGTACGAATCACGCATGCTATGGGCAAGTCAGATGTGGGCATCATGGGGAACCCCTGATAACAATGCCTTGACTTCATCGAGGAGCTTCTCCACTCCAGCATGGGGGTCCTTCGACAAAAGATTCCTAATTTGCTTGCGTTGAAGTTTGAGCATCTGCTCGACCAGCCTAACCACATCTTGCCCCACAACCTGGGATGCAAGAGGGGCACCATTGATGAATTCCATAATCTTCATCATTTGGACTAGTTATCCCTCTATTTTAAACTAATCAATTAACTTAACAAGTATTTAACCTAATTTAAAATTTTACACATTGTAAATAATTAAGGTCAATTAACGTATATAAATAAGTACATAATATATGTATCCTTTATTTTTTTATATTTCTTAATATTAAAAACTAAACAAAAAATAGTGTAATGACATGTACAATATATTGTACATTATTATTAAATAAGAATACCAAAAAATAGTAAAACAAATAAAAGAAGTGTTTTTATTAATTAAAATACTTATAAAAATAATAAGTGTATATATATATTTGATGTATTTTTAACTTTGAGTTCTATATTAAAGTTATACATCTTGAAAAGATACACAACTTTTATGTTTAATACTTTTTCATTTAAATCAATTTATTATTTTATTTTGATTCTCTAAGATTTGATTTATTTTCTTATTTTTTGATTTACGTGTCTTGTGGGTTGTCTGATCATTTGATCGACCTCAAATGCAAAAATGATCAAAATAAAAATGTAGCCCTAAGTACATTTTACAATGTTCATGAATGACTCGAATGCATATAGAGATATAGACTCAACTATGCACGATATGACTTTTTTGTGTGATATTTTATGTATATAAAATATAAAATTTTCTACTTTGTATTTTTTATTTGATTTACTGTAGATGAATAATGTTTGAAAAAATCAAACATGGTGTAAAATAATGCAATGGATATAAATTCAATCTTTTTGAATTTTTCTTGAATTGAGAAGAGGTCAAAATACATTTGCGAAGTCAGTTATTTAAAAAAGAATCGGTCAATGGGCTCAAGTCATAATGTATCTTTTTCTTCACTTTTCTATTTTTTTGGATTTTGAATTTTATGTAATTAGTTTGAATACAAGATGAAACAAAGAAATGAAACATAAACAAGTAAAAAAGAATCAAATATCCACATGAAATAATAAGTCAAAGATCAATAAATATGTACAATATACAAGTAGGTCCCCAATACACAATTTTCACAAATGAATTCTGATTCTTTTGAATTTGGTATTGATTTGTAGACAATTGAGAATGTGAATTAATTCAAAAGTGAGTAAAGTGAAATTGGACATCATATGTGAGAGATATCAGCTTTTACTGATTTTTATTCTGAAATTAGGGTTTAAGTTTATTTCACACATATTCAGTTAGTGTTTTTTTAATTCATTGATTAGGGTTAATGATATGTACACAATAGAGTTAGTTTTAGGTCAATTGGAGTTAGGATGAATTAATTAAAAATGTGTGAAGTTAGGGGAACATTTACAAATAAATATGAATGCAGAATGGAATGCTAATTCATGCAAATTATTTACAGATGCATGAATATTAATTTTGAGATATAAACATATGAATGAACCTAGTTTCTTGGGATGAAGATCTATTTTCAGCTTATTACTGTGATGAATCATGGATTCATTAACAGGGTCAACCTATATTCCCTTATTGGATACTCGTACAACAAGACGATGCCCTTCATCACCTTAAAGTGACTCTTCTCCCACGAGAGCACCATATTCACATCTTTGCATATCTTGAGGTCTTGATCTAGGTGCGTGAAACAATTATCAAATAAGTCATCATGGACTGGATCCATAAACACATCCAAAAAATCCCCAACCATTTCAGCAAGTACGACAATCCTGAATCGCTGAAAAGTGCTTGGGGCGTTGCAAAGCCTGAAAAATATGTGCCAGAATGCATAAGTACTGAAAGGACATGTGAAAGTAGTCTTTTCCTTATCCTCGTGTGCGATGGCAACTTGATTGTATCCCGAATACCCATCCTGAAAATAAAAATATTCCCTCATTGTCAATCTCTCGAGGACCTGATCAATAAATGGCAATGTGAAATAGTTATTCTTTATCATGACATTCAAGGTTATGTAGTCCACACAGACATGTCACGACGTGGATACTCATGTTGAGATATCCTCTCCCTCCTCATTGGTGATGATCTGAAGCCCCGACTTCTTCGGAACAACATGTAGGGGTGCCACCCACTTGGAGTCTGAGATGGGATGGATAAACACTGCTCCTGTAACATATTGTTCTTATTTAATTACTTATATAATGGTCGTATGCATGAGATATGCAATTGAATAAAGGTGGTAATATAATTGCCTTGTCAACTCTAATTAATGAGGTTTTCATATCCAACCAATTAATTATTAAAAGAATATTTTTCCTTCTAATTACGTAAATCTTTGGAATGAAATCAATATATTAATTAATTAATTAAGGAAAGTTGGTGAAAGAAATAGAATGATGACGTGCAGAAATATGTTTCCACTAAGATTAAACTATTATAAGTGGTATTTCTTTCCCTTTGATGGAAATTCTCCATTGATTAAGAAGGCTATAGTTGGCATGAAATAATCATCCAGATTTGGGATGGTAACGACTATGACTAGGGGGTGGATGTTAAAATATCATGCCGTCGGTTGTAGGTGAGAGAAGGAGAGAAACATCAAGAGAGTTTGACGAATAGAGCTCTGCAGAGGAGAGTCAGAGTATTGATTCTGGGATTTTAACTCTGGATATCAGACTTGCAACGGGAGGAACATTCAGGTAACATTACTTCTTGTATTTTGAGGTTTAATCCATTAGAGCATCACATACGTAATTTATTTGTACAAGGAAAACGTACATGAGAATTTGTATTTACCTTGATGGAGTTATATTCATCGATGCTAAAGTTAGATTATTGAAACTTTACTGTTACGAGTAGGATGTGGTATTTTTCTGAGTGGAAGTAACATATAAAGGATGAATTGAGGTTGGAGACGAACCATTGATCTATCAGATATCATTGTGGAATCATGTTTCTAATGATATATATATATAGAGAGAGAAACAAAGACTCTAGGAGGCAAAGTCCGAATTTGTTTATCTCCTTTTTGAAAAAAAAAAATATAGATATACCACACAATTTAGGAATTATAGTTTTGCTAACCTTGGTAGATAAGAGTGTGATAATTTTTTTCCCTGTTGATGGTAATCTTGGATTTTCGTTAGAAAGATATACACTTTGAACGGGCAGACATGTATCGACGTAGAAAGAAGAAGAAGAAGAAGAAGAAGAAGAACTAATGTTGTTATGTGCTAATGATTTAATCTAAAGTTAGAGGACGTGAATTATACTAAATAAATATGAACAGTCCATTGATAGAAATAATAGGTTGAGGGGGAAATTAGCACTTTAACTTTTATTTACCCTATTCAACTAATTGGTGTTATCGATCTAGGAGGACCACACTAACTTCAAGGCGGTTGAGATTCCTCTTGGTTCCTAGCAAGTAATCGTGAATAAGGTATGTGACGTTGATTGAAGGATGCTTATGTAAAAGTTTTATGAATTATACTTGCAAGCTTTAAAAATATGTATTAGAGTTACCATTGCACTCTTTTATAATTAATGACTTGCATCAATAATTGTTGACGACTTAAACAATGATCCCCATGGTTGTATACAAACTCCAACATTCAATTTTACCATTGGATTAAGAATATATATAGATATATGCTTGTATGCAAGCATAGTTTTTTTGTGCATATCCACATACACAAATGCCTATGGAATGATTTTAGCAACTAAGTTATGCATAGAAGGAATTTACTTTGTTACGACAAGAGAAAGTGGTCATGTTTAAATATATCTAAATGAATGATGAAAATAAATAAGACTATTGAATAAGTACATGTTTATTTTTTTGACACCTAAAGAATTGGTGGTGGAGCAGTTATGATCTATGATTCATGATTTGGTCCAAATAGAGACCTACATGGTCGGGTACCCTAAGAACGGTGAATTCCGTATAAGACCGCTTGCAGACGGACATATCTACACTACTCTACTCACCCCTTTGTTGCTAGTATTGCAATTGACTCAGCTGATGTCCAAGAACAATGAAGGCAACGATAGGGAACCTCAATAATAATAATAATAATAATAATAATAATAATAAAGGGATGAGGTGGGCCCTATCTGAGTCTAGATGGGACCGTCTGGTGTCAACGGTAAGGGAAATATAGTATGATTAGTAAAGTATGTATCTTGAAGAACATATGTACTCACGTAGACACTTTAATATGAATGTGATTTAAGAGGACTAATTGATTATCCTGTAGATATAGTGAGTAGTTTTTTTTATCTTGTATAGAGTTTTTGACACATTAAGATTTCCAAATATTATTCATGATCATCTACACTTGCAAAGTATGCGGGATCACTGAATAACTGTAAATTTTTCATATTGTACATATTTGTTGTCCTTTCTTTAAATGTTACATATTTAGTCGCAAGGCTAACCTCGTGGAATCGGGCACCAGAGGTAGTGCAGAAACTGGTCGGTGATCGTGATCATTGGTTATCGAGGTCCAAGGAAGGCACCTACTTTTCGTTGTTCGCATTTCATTTCAATGTAATAATTTCTCAGTCCTAGTAGAACTTTATGATGGTCTATGTTTATCCTTGGTTAGAATAAAAGCTTACTATTAGCTTACCTAATCCTTCTGCAACTGTCTACCTTGTAATGATGACTCTTAATGATCATCTTGTTGCTTCCCGTGGTTTGAAAAAAAAAACAGTGCTTCCGCTATTATTCTATTTTCGAAACCCGGGACGTGACAGCTCCACACCATTTCTCTATGGCTGAATCGTGCACTATGTCTACTGCCACCAACTGAACTGTCTAAGTATTCAGATCACTGATGAATCCCTGATTCTCACTCTTTATTCTTTTATTTTAGCTCTTTTTCTTGGCAAAACATTATGTAAATATATGCAAATACAATAATTTAGAAAGTTGCACGTCTGAGTTAATATTGCATAATTAACATGTTCTTGTGCAAAAAAATAAAAGGATAAAGGAAAAGAAAAAAGAATGATGTATTTAGAATAATACAGAGTGATCCGAACCCCAAGAAAATGTCAAGCCTTGATCTGATCGGAAAATAAAATAGGTAGAGAGAGATAGGGCTCACTATGTAGTGTATATATTACATATACTTGTATTATATTTCAGTAATTATTTTGAAAAAAAATAAAATTATTATTTTTTACTTCCTTGTATATATTTCTAGAAATAACATAAAAACAAAATAAAAATCAGAAAAATTAAATAAAAATAAAAATAAAATCATTCATGCATTGTGTAAAATACATGTGTATATATCACACTTCCTATTTATTATGTATATATAAATAATTTGTAAAAATAAAATAAAATTCTTTTATACTCCTAAAAATATTTTGTAAATGAAGAAAATATAAAACAAGGGTATTTGTGTAAAAATAAAATAATAAAAATATTTGTACACAATACATATGTATATTTTACATGTATATAATACTATATAGTATAGGGGCTGGGGAAGCTGCACCCGGGGGTGTAGCTAACTAGCTGCACCCGACCATTTTTTCCATTGATTTTTTTGTGCTTTTGAAATAAAACCTAGGAGGATTTAAATCACCATATATCACCATGATATCATACCAATTTCAACTAAATTCGACACTTCTATCATCTCCATCAAGACTATCACATTTTAACGGTCTCAGAATTATTGAAATTGACCCTATCTAGATGGGCATGTTAGGAATGTTTGTTTTGCATGAAATTTGAAACACATATCCAACTCAATAAACTAAGTAAATTCCCATAGATTTCCTTGAAAAAAAATCAAAAATCAATGAGAAAAATGCCCGGGTGTAGCTAGTTGGCTGCACCACCCGGTGTAGCTTCCCTTTTCCCTATAGTATATATACACTAATTTTTTTCATAAAAATAATTAAATATCACGAAAAAATTCTTTGAAAAATAATAAGCATGTTTATTTTATAAACTTTTTAATTCAAGTTCATTTATTATTTTTTTATTCATTTATCTTTATTTGACTCTCTATTTTATCTTCTAGCGTATTTTGTCCGCAACCTCGGCTGCTTCTGATTGGCCCACATTAGCATTGTCCCGATCCGAGCGAGTTTTGCTTTGATCAGTAGCTCCAACTAAGGGGCGCAGATCCCTAATCCATGCTCGAACTTTACCCTTCTGATCCGCGCCTCGGTTTGTGGGCTTCCTCCCAATCTTCTCGGACTTGGCACACCTATAAAATCTTTGCCACCCCTTCCCTTTTCGAGCACCTTCGGCTGCTCCACTACCTCCGTTGCACCAGCCTCTTCCTTTTCAGAGTGACAGAAAGAGAGGGCGCAGTTGCGGGCATCATTTGGAGCATTGCACCCCCAGGTCCGACGACGCATCGTCTCAGCTCTGCCTTGAGGAGCTTCAGCCTCTGGTTTCGCCGACCATCGAGGCCAACACCGTCGTGGACTCCGTCCACCAGCCCATACGTCTTCCTTCACCCATAGGTACTCCATCTACTTTCAGTTCCAGCTCATCCATTTATTCGCTCGTATTTCATCCTCACTCCAACGATCATACCAAGCCCTTGTTCGCTACCTCGCCCCGACACTCGCATGCCCTCAAATGACCCTCATCCATTTCTACGTCAGCTCCGCAACCTTTCCCTCGATTCCAACCACCGGGTTGGAGTCGAGCATCAGGTCGACTCCTCCACCTATCGGAGACCTGACCCATTCGGTCCTCCCATGTTTTGTGATAAACATTTTGCCCTAATCCTTTGCCGGAGCTTCATCTTCGAGCACATACGTTCTCCTGCAGGATAGAGCACAAGAGGACCTTACTTGGAGGTCGACTCATCATGAAACAACAACTCCAGGACCCCACGCCTCTCTAGGACCTCTCCTTGGTCCTGGACCCTTTTGAGCATCCCAACAGCTGCGGACAGACGTGGCAACTTTTCCCCCATCAGAGCAGCTCCGAAGGTCACCAACGTTACACATATTGGCCGAACGAAACTCGACGACGGTGAGTTCTCCATCGATTCATCCAGGCGGCCTTCCAACCGTTCGATTCAGGCCCTCTCTAGTTCTAATCTCCGCCATATGATAGCGGAGGAGCCCAGACCATTAGATCCATCTGAGGATCGCACGAGAGTCGTTCATCGTCGAAGGGGTATCCCCTAATCTTGACCATCCATCTATAAGTGGAGCCCTCTCGATTGTTGGATAGTGCATAATAAGGGGTAATTTCACTTAGGACCCTCTATGTTTTGCATTTACTTTTAAGTCCTGTAAATATTTGTGGTTGTTTAATTCACTTTGGGTAATTTGCATAGTGGACTTCGTAGTTTTTGACATTTGCACTTTGGTCCTATTTGTTTGAACTCACGTGCATCCCCATGTGTTGTCTTGTGTTATTTGCAGTACTTAGCCTGAACTTCTGTATTATTATTAATTGAATGCTAAGTTTTTAATATTTGCATTTATACCCCTACGAGCCTGATTCAAATATTGTGCGCATGACTGCTTGGACATTTTGTACTTGAGGCCATGTACTTCCCATTTGTGTTACTGTTTGGCTCGAAGATTTGTTTTAATTATAATAGGTCCTTGTAAACTACCCATCTCTTATTTAATTTAATAAATACAAATTCATCCCAAAAATTCCCTAAAAATTACCGCTCACTCCTGTTGACATGTAGGATTTATGTATATTTTATGGATTAATTTCATCGCATTTATTAATTTTAAAAAATAAAAAAACTATAAAAAATGTACTGACTATTTTTGAAAATCCATAAAAATTCAAAAATTACCTTAAAATTTCTAAAAAAATCCTATTGTTGTGTTTTTATTTGTTTCATCTACAATAGCATTTTGTTTAAAAATTATCTTCGAAACCTTAAAAATTGTAAAAGACATGAAAACTTATAAAAATAATATAAAATTCAAGAAAAAAGTAAAAAATCTTATTTCAAATTCTGTCTGTAGCATTTTATATCTATTTTATCATGAAATTGCTCCCCATGATTTTAGGGCATTTTAGTTATATTTAATTTGCAATTTAATCCTGGTTGTGTACTATTTTCCTTTTTAGCCACTGTTTGATTTTTATAAAATTATAAAAATATTTTCAAAATCCCAGAAAATTACCAAAAATATTTCAAAACCTTAAAAATCCAAAAATATTTTTATTGTAATTTTCTGAGCATTTTTTAGCCTTAATTAAAAATACAAAATATAGTTGTGTGCCTTATTTTCTTATTTGCTTGATTTTGTCCCCTTATTCAAAACTAAAAATTTGAAAAATTAAAAATCACTAAAAATATGTCTTTTATTCCCGAGATTTGACTACTTCATAGGTTTACTCGTGCTCCTTATGTTCGACCCTGGTTGCTATACCGGGTAAAAATAAATAGCGAGACCGCTTATATTTATGCTTCATTGTTTGATTCGATTGAGCGGTTTTATTTTTCTTGATTGAGACCGATTCGTTGATTGGGGTCGTGCTGATCTTATTATTTATTGATACTTAACCCCAGTCATGGTCGCTCAACAATCACCAAAGAAGTTTATGAATTCAACAAACGCTGCATCTGACTCGTCATCCTCACCCTTTGATTGTCCCGAGAGAAGTAGAGTTGATAGGTCAAGAATGACCTTTATGTCACCATGGGTGTAGATGGATGCATAAAATATGCGATCTCGCATGAACATGCAAACTGCCCCATGGACATCATCCTCTCCAGATGAGAGAGACTCATCAAACATTACCAGGTTTTGTCTCCATGGCCCAACTCTCCCGATGACTCTACAATCAGCCTCAAACTCGGAAGAACATGACTCCGTGCTAGAGTGTCCACTTCATCTCTGGCTCCACATCTCCACATGGAGATCGAAACTGTACCTTCCCATAATCGTTAATCAAATATGCCACGACAGTCCTCAAGAAAGGCCACCCTAAATTAATATGAGAATCTATCTAGTTCCCCATGACATTATGATGAAAATCCATTCATCTACCTTTATTCTTTCATTTTGTCTTTAAATCTCTACCAGAATACATGTAAATATCAATAATTTGTAAAAATTAGCATTCATCACTCATCTATAATTAGTCTCTAATTATTGTACAAATCCCTATATTTAAATCCAAAACTAAAATAATAAAGAAAGAAAAGGAAAATAAGTGAAGTATTAAAGATATTGAATGACCTTAAACCCCGAGATCGAGTCAATATTGACTAGGTAGACATGGAATAACATAGGGAGAGATAAGGGTCAATACAATGTACGAAAACCCTAATTTGAAACTCTAAAATATCCATTTTTACTTTATTTTATTCTTTATTTTACACACTTTAAATAATAAAATGATCAACATGAAACTTGTACATAAAAATATATAGAAAATTACAAAAATAATTGCCAATAAAACTAATGCACAGTGCAACCGGAACACATAGATGAAATAGCCGCAAATTAAACTTCACATATCAATATCTTCTCCACATAAGCTCAAAATTCACCAATCTCACCTTCACTATATTCTAAATTATCTATTTAATGAAGGTGATTTCATTAAAATGGAGTTAAGATACAAAAGCGAGCTTGCCGGGGTCCCATTTGTACTATGTAACTGTATATTTTATTCATATATTTTATTCTTTATATTTTTACTCTTCTTATTTTTCAAATAATTGTAAATATTATTTAAAATATATTAAAAATATACATAAAATAAGACTATTAAAATACACTTGAAATAAAATATTACATTAATATACATATATATACATGTACAATAACTATAATGAACTTACATGTATTTATTTTTGTTTGTAAATAAAATCAAAAAATACAATAAAAATGTGTAAATATCTTTTAGTTATATTATAAATATATAATATATATAAATATGATAGTAAATATTAAAAATATAAAATAAAATGAAATATGTAGAACATAGGTACTTATACCTATAAACATGCATGTAAAAATTAACATGTAATAAATTAAGTTGTACAAATAAATAAAAATCACCATAAAATAGTTTAAAAATAATAAAAAAATTTATTATTTAAGTTTTAATTAATAAAATCATTTTATACATATTTAATTATATTTTAAATATATAAAATATGTTAATATGATAATAAGTATCAAAAATACAAAATAAAAATAAAATATGTAGAACATAGGTATTTATACCAATAAACATACATGTAAAAATTAACACCTAATAAATTAAGTTGTAAAAATAAATAAAAATCACCATAAAATAGTTTAAAAATAGTAAATATTTTTTCATGGTTTAAGTTTTAATTAATAAAATCATTCCCTATTTATTATTGGCTAAATAAAGTTTTTTTTCGGTTTTCTCTTTATTCGATCCACGTGGACTAATAAGAGGCAGTTTTTCGTTGACCCTAGTCAATTGTACCTCCCTATAATGTAGAGTGTCTGACGCACATCAGGAGCCTACTTTTCCATTTTGTGGAGCTTGAGGCTTTCATCTTTTCGGATTGTACTCTTCATGAAATCTATACATAATATTCCTTACTCACGCCTGATCCTTGCCTTGGCCAGACTTTCATCTATTTTGCCAAAAACACTAGGTCAAAGGAGCCTCCTCGTCTCTCTGTATATATTATCTCCTCAAACCCCTTTTGATTTTTGATTCGTCTTGAGCCACCCTTTTCCCGAGAACCCTGGCTTGAGGGTTGAAGCACATGCTCATGGCGGGAAGCTAATCTTGCCGATTCATGGCGTGGAGAGGGCAATGTTCGACATGTATCCCCTTTGTCAGAGATTATCGCCGATGATGGCACTTCTGGGCCGATTAGCGGCATGTTAAGACATAGTCAATTAGTTTTCTTCTCACAATTTTATTCAGCGTCCAATTTCAACGTTTATTTCATGTATTTGCTTTTTGTTTTAGCTTAAATCCTATAGTTAAAGTTCACTGAAGCACTAGGCTCCAGCCATTGTTTCACTGTTAAACACTCACTGTCAGCCTCCGCCGACCACCCCATTTCATTTCCCTCCACTTCTACATTATCCAGACCACCTCCACTCCCTCTTATCGTACCCAGATCAGATCATCCACCTCCACCACTTCATCGGGGACCTTCGCTTCACCATACCCCTCATCCGATCACCCCTAATAGTTGAGGCAGTTTGCCTCAATTCCTTACTCTTCATGTGCAGGTTGGGGACTCGAGTACCCCCATATGGGGTCTATTTTAGTTGACACAAGAGTCTCTATATGCTTGAACTTCCTCGAGCTTCCAGGTCTCAACCAATGGGACCTGACTCTCTTAGCACGAACCTACAAAACATCCGAGCAGTGAAGAAGAAGACCTGAGTGAGAAGATAACCTTGATTGAAGTAGTCGCATGCGTCTGTTCTTGCGGGTTCTTCCATATACATCATTCACTGTTCGATCAAGAACACTCCTCCATGCGAAGTAGCTACCGTCAGATCGAGCGTCCAACTAATCGTTGGATCGGTCGAAGGTTCTAATATCGTCCGCTCATCTATGAAGTGTCAACAACTGTCCAAGAGGCACCACGCAGATAAGTGGGGTACTTATTGTCGTCCATCAGCACACGGATCGAGTATTTAGTTTGCACACTACCCCCTATTGAAATGACTGAAGGAGAGACTCGAGATCGATCTCGCTAATCTCACACAATTAGCTGTCACTGAGGCGACCGAACTCAAAGCCCACTTGGTAGCTCAACAATCAGCCCACGCAGTAATAGAATCAATCAACTAAAAGCAAGTGCTTGGATCAAAATTTATTATACCCTATAATAAATGTGTGTATAGTGATAAGCAGAATAGGGGTCGAACACAAGTAGACAAGTCGATGTAGCATGTATATTATTTATAAATGAATAATGAATAAATAATATATGTGTATTTTGTACAATATTTGATCAATAAATCAATAAATTAATTAATTTCTGGGTTTTTAGATTAAATAAAATAATTATATATGTGTGTGTGATTTTTAATTTTATATTTTTTATTTATTTTTTATAATTTTCTTATTTTAGTTTCTTTTTCTTTTTAATATACATTAAGTGTATATAAGTATAGTTTCAACTAAGAACAACCAAAATTTGCAAGATAAAATGTTTTTGTGCTTTTTATAATTTTCGATCATTTTTATGATTTTATGGGGATTTTGGCTAATTTTAGGTATTTTTAAAGTCCAAAATATACAAATTCAGGGACTTACTAATTAGGCCGAATTATTTTAAGATTTAAAAAATCTAAAAAGGTTCAAAACTTCCCAAAACTAAATTCAATATATATTAATAAGTATAAATAAAAACATAGAATAGAACGAAATATTTTTGAAGCTTTTGAAGAGTTTTTATTTTTTATAACGATTTTGGAGCTTTTTATTTTTTTAATGATTTTTTCCTATTTTGGGATTTTTTTACCTGGAGGTACAAAATACAATACTAAACAAATACTATTTTTTGGAATTTTTAAATGATATTTTATTTTTTTTGGATTTTTAATGCAAATAGAAAATATTCATGCTATTTTTTATTTTTAATAAATAGGAAAATATGTACAATGTAAAATCGAAATTATAGCATGGAATATAATTGCATTAGACACATTACCCCATTTTTTCATAATTTTTTGAACACGGATGATAATTTTAGAAATTGAAATCAAAAATGAAAAATTATTAAACTAACAAGGGTATATTTGTAATTAAAATAAAAGATAGGGGCAAATGTGCAAACAACCCAAAAGTTTTGCACTAATATTCAAAGTTTAAATATTAAACGACAAATACAAAAACTTGAAGGGGTTTATATGCAAAATTCCCACATATGTTGGCCGCAACGTGAGATGACGTGGTAGAGGACTAAATTATAAGTCTAGAATAGGTCAAGGGCATACATGCAATTTATCCGTTATCTTTTGAACGTAATAAAATATTTAGAAGACTAACCAATAATTACAAAATAGGTGGTGGGGGGTCCTTGTCAATTACCCCTTAAGCCCTTCAGATCCAACCGCCACCTGCGTGACGCGTATATTAACGGATGGCTCTAGGCTTGTATTGATTCTCTTAGATCGGAGGGATGCAATTAGATCTAGCACTCATGTCAGATCCAGCAGCAGCTGGACTGCTTGCATGAATCGCGAAGAACATGACTGCTTTGAACTTTGAACGCTCAGATCTCTGGTCTTCGGTGAAAGGAGGACGAACCATCGACGACAAAGTGTTGTTGGGGCTACTCCGCACAAGCAGGTGGACTCCGATGAGGTCGAGGACTCTTGTTGGGCTCCTAGGGATCGAGTATCTTCCAGAAGTCCTAGAGGATCTCCATGACTTCAGTTCTGCTCCAGATCGTTCCTCGAGTGCCAGGACTGCACCAAAATGTTCTACAGCCCAAGGCGATGCTCCTCGACCGTTTGGTGAAGCTTTCTCGCAAAATGGTGGGTGGGGGTTTGCGGCTACGGTGAAGCTTGGAGATGGAGATTCAATACCTTGATTTCTTGCATGAATCAAGGGGAAATGGGTGGATATATGCAGAATGGGACAGATATTGAAGAGGGCGTGGAAATGGAATGAAGAATGGGTGGTAGCACGATGAATTGGACCTGGAGTGGAGCTCTAGGTTTACACAAATTTTGTATTACACGATAGCCTAACAATTCAAACTAAAAACTAAACGCATAATTGAATTTTACTCTATAGATATTACATAAAAATGGCAGGAAAAGGGGCTTCGACTATGCCTTGTTGTCACCAACACGAAGCTCCAGTGATGATCTGATGGGATGAGAGTGAATAAAAGGGATCAAACTAACAAAAGGGGTGGGGATGTAATATTTATAGGTGAGATTTTGGGTGGACTTCGATGGAGGATTGTGTGAATGGAGGAGGTGGTAGGTGAGGATTCGAGTATGGGAGAAGTTAAGGGATAACCAGGATACAGTGTGGTAGAAGGCTCGAGGTCAGAGGGAGAAGATGGTGGCGTAGAGAAATTAGCGAAGTTGGGCAGTCCGTGAGTCTGACAAGGGTGGCTAGGGTTGGGGTATAGTTAACCCGAGGTCAACACTTGAGGTGTTTTGATTGGTCCACGTGGACCAACCAGAAAAAAGGGAATAAGAAATAAATTGTAAAATCAATAAATAATAGTAAAAGAATTTATTAATTTTAGGATATAAAATAAGAAATGTTTCTAATTTTCTGCAGTATTTAATTCATTATTTATTTATTTATTTATTGAGGTATTTTATTGCATGTTTATATTTGCATGTATAATTATAGGTATTTCTACCTATGAATTGTATATTTTATTTTTATTTTGCATTTTAAATTATATTAGTTTATACTCATATTTTATACATTTATAGCTTATTTCAATATACATAAATATATATTTTATTGTATTTTTCTGAATTAATATGTACACTTAAATAAATAGAAGTATTAATTATATAGGTATATGTGTGGGTAATTCATCTATGTATTTAGGTATAGTATTTTACTTTGTTGTATTCTTTGTGATTTTATTTTAAGATTTTTATCAGTTGTGCCCCTCTAAGATATTCCAATATTAGTTATACCCCTCCCTTTTCAGGAATATCAACTATGCCTCTAATTTCTTGTCGTTTGATCACTTGTGTCCCTGGAGTTAGTTGCCGTCCCACCCCAACAGAAATAGACGTTAACTTTGGGGACACATCGGGAATTAAATTTTAAAAAATGGGCTCAAAAGACCATCCATTTCCTTCCCTTCTCTTCATCCTCAACAACCTCCTGCTCCTCATCCAACGCCTCCCCCCCGCCACTCGACCTCCCTCTCCGCCTTCAGCTCCTCCCACCGCCCCACACCTCCTTCCCTGCCCACGCACCTTTTCACCAGCCCCATCACCTCCCTTCGCCCACACACCTCCCCTCCGCCCTGAGCTCCTCCCCTCCACTATGCACCTCCCTTTTCTCCCCCAGGTCCACCCCACCCCCTCCGCCGTGAGCTCCTCACCTCTGCCCAGCACCTCCCTCTTCACCCCAGGTCTTCCTGCTATCCCCACCTCCCCCCTCTGCCTTGAGCTCCTCCCCATGTACCTCCCTCACCGTCACCGCACCTCCCCTCCGCCCCATGCTCCTCCACCAGCACCTCTCCTCCGCCCCCGCACCTCCTCTCCACCCCAACACCTCCCCTCCATCCCCTTGTTTCCTCCCACTGGCCTGCACCTCCCCATCCGCTGCGAGCTCCTCCCCCCACACAGGTATTCGATCCCCCCCCCTCTTCGGTTGGATCTAGCACATATGTTGCTCTAGGTACTTCTGCTTTGCGCAACAAGCTCGAAGGATCATGATTCCTGTCCTGCAAATGATGCTCGGTTCAGAATGGTGAAAGCTGGTTTGATCTTCACTTTTAGGCGTTGTTCACTTATTTCCATCAGTTGCTCGAATATGATGAAGCAGGAGTGGAGGAGGACGAAGAAGGTGTCGGCAGAGGAGGAGCAAGGGGGCAGAGGAGCAAGGGGAGGGGAGAAGGTAGCTGTAGGTTGAAACAAGAGAACTTTCAGTATTTGTTTAGTTAAGATAAATTTTTTTGATTAATTGATTCATAAAAACTCATCAATAATTCAATAAAATTCACCATTTGATCCTCAATGATATATCCGTTAAAATGTAAAAATTTTAGCGATTTCATGGATGCATGCATGTGTAATTAAGAGAGAGAAATTATGAAGAGAAAGGAAGAAGAACAAATGGAGGAAGAAGAAGATGAAGAAGAAGTCTTGACACTTATGCCCTTCTTAACTGCATAATGGTTTGAAAAAGCCATAACTAAGTTCAACTCATTGACGGTTAGACTAACAGAGGGGCACACGTGATAGATCGATAAGAAGTCAGGGGTACAATTGATATTCCCAAAAAGGAGGGGCATAACTGATATTGGAATATCTCAGAGGGGTACAACTGATAAAAATCCTTTATTTTATTTTAATTATGTACATAGATTATAAATAATATTTATAAAATTTAAAAAAATTATATAAACTATTAAAGAATATAAATAATAAATAAAATGAGTATTTTATTCATGTATATTGTACATTTAGGATCCAAAACCTAACTTTTGCATCTTAACTCCAAACTGAAT
This sequence comes from Ottelia alismoides, assembly GCA_037367405.1. Classification (NCBI taxonomy): domain Eukaryota; kingdom Viridiplantae; phylum Streptophyta; class Magnoliopsida; order Alismatales; family Hydrocharitaceae; genus Ottelia; species Ottelia alismoides. The sequence goes on along the minus strand of JAZKJV010007359.1, from coordinate 75,589 downwards.
GAAACCACCTTCATTAAATAACTAATAAAAAAATTATATACAATTACAAAGTGTGGTGTAGCCAACCTGCATTTATTCTATCTAGGATACAATCCGCAAATATCATCTCTACTCTGATACCGGTTGTTGGGAACACGAGCGGTATCGTCTTCCCTCAGATACCGATTATTAGTGCCATTTCCCGAAACTATTGATATCAATTAATATATTGTATTATATAATATATAATACCAATATAATGGCATAGTGTGTGGCATATATTATATTAACTAATATATAAAATATTATTAAATGCCGAAATTTTTTTACAACCCATATCCACATTCAATTTATATTTGATTAGTTCATATATAGATATCCGTATCAATTTTTAATATACGGTAAGTAGATATTCATATATATATATATATCCATATCCGTTTTCATCCCTACTAGCAACAAGGTTAAATAATACCTCGATCATGACCCATTAATTCTTATAACAAAACAACTCAACCCTCTCGCTCTGTGGGGCATAAAGATCGACGTGCCTAACTTGTTCTTATTCTTCTAAAAATAAGATGTGGAAGCCCTTTGGTAAAAACATCAATAATTTGTTCTTCGCTAGTGTGTAGCAAAACAAGCTCCTTTAAGTCAAACATATCTTTAATGAAGTGGCATTCAATCTCAACATGGTTTATTCTATCACGCGGGACATGATTATTGATAGATTTATTGCATACTTATATTCATAGCATATCTCATAGGCAGTTAAGAATCTACTTTTAGTGATCATAAGCCACAACAAACTAAAACAACTTTGTGTTTAGCTCTAATATTGGATCCCACGCACATTTATTACCTTTTACTCCTCTAATTCACAAAGTCGCGCTAAATCGACATTGGATCTCTTAGTATATGTATAACCTACTTATCAACATCTGTATAGCCTTGAATCTCAAACTTTGTATAGCCTTGAATCTCAAACTTTGCAATCTTGGTGAAGACGAGTCCCTCTATGGTTTTATTCTTTATATTATATATAATATGAGTTATTGATCTAAGCTCGAGATTGACCCAAGATAGATCTGAATGGAGACAAAGAATACATGTAGCTGATTCTACTTTAATGTGAGAAAAGGCTTTATTGTTGTTGTTGTTGTTGTTGTCATATAATAAGAATTGTTCGATTTCCTTTACATGGCATTTATGAATTGGCTCCAACACATTACCACCATGTGCACTGCATATATTCAGTCTTAGCCCTACTTATACGAAATCCTTTAATCTCCAAGGCATGTCTCCAAACCTCCAGCTTCTCATTTAATCCATCTATTGTATGATCAATCAACACAATATCATCTGCAAACAATATACAACAAGGTATCTCATCCTGAATGTGACTGGTTAACTCATCTATAATCAAAGTAAAAAAGAATGGACTCAAGCTAAACCTTAATACAACTAATGGCAATGTTTAAATAGTTAGTCTTCCTAGACTGGATTCTTACACAAGATGAAGCCCCATTATACATATCCTTTATAAGGTTAATGCATAGGACAAGTACTTGTCTCTTCTCCAAAACCCTTCGTAAAATCTCCCTTGGGACCGAATCACAATCCTTCTCCAAATCATTAAAAATCACATGGAGGTTCTTCCTTTTAGCTCTATATATACCCATTGTTCTCCTCAATAAATGGATAGCCTCAATAGTTGAGCGACTTAGTATGAATCCGAATTGACTTTCAGTTACTTTGGAAACTTGTCTTAATCTTCTTTCGATCACACATTCCCATATTTTCATAGTATGATTCATCAGTTTGATACCTCTATAATTCAAACAATTTTGAATGTCTCATTTACTCTTGTAAAGAAGCACCACATTGTTTCTTCTCCATTCTTCAGGTATTTCTTACTTTACCAAATAACATTGAATAAATTTGTGAGTCAAGTCAAGCCTCATTCACGTTGAACTCTCCAAACTTCCATAGGAATGTCATCGGGTTTGTAGCACCCGAAACATAGTACCACATCCAGTAATCACAAAGTGTGGTGTAGCATATAAGTTGTAGGGGCTACTACTAGATAACATGAAACATAGTACCACATCTAGTAATCACAAAGTATGGTAGTATCATATAGGTAGTAGGGTCTACTACTAGATAACCTAGAATTAAGAATTTTGACTTGTGGTCAAGGGCTCCAATTGAGCTCAAGCCCAATAGGTTGTCTGGGCCAGTACTCTCTGATAATGGATCAGACTTAGGGCTCGAGAAGTTACGCATGATATTAGAGTAGATCCCCTTTTTTGTGGAAAGGGCCACCCAAGAGGTTGAACACTCCTACCATAAAGTTGGAGGAAAAGGGCTACCTAAGAGGTGAAGCCGTCACTATTACTGGAATAGGTCATGGGTTCATCGCACAATGAGGACGTTACAAATATAAGTGGGGTGTAGCATCCCAAACATAATACCACATCTAGCAATCACAAAGTAAGGTGGTAACATATAAATAATAGAGAGTACTACTAGATAACCTTGGCTTAATCATTTTGGATTGTAGTCAAGGGCTAAAGTTGGGCCAAGACCAATAGGTTGTGTGGACTAGTAATCCCCGATAACTGACCAGACTTAGGGCCTAGGACATTACAAGGTCCTACCCCTTTCTTAGGTTTCGTAACCTTCAAAGCCTATTCTACTTCCTTCATGTGTACTTGTCTATAGTTTGCACGATTCAGGTAACATTCACTGCTAGCAAGTCCTCCCAAAATAATCTCTTTATTCCATTCCCCTATGAAAAGCTTATGGAAATACTGCTTCCATCTAGTCTTTATATCCTTTGGAGTAACAAGCAGATGTCTTTTGTCATCCTTGACACATCTCATTTTTTATCTTTCTTTCTCTTACTTTGTCAATATGAATATATCCTTCTGGCCCTCTTCGAGTCAAGCTTTTTATATAAAAATTCATAAGCTTCGACTTAGCTTTACTTACAGTCTTCTTCAGTTCCTTCTTCGTTATTTTGTAGTTTGTGATAGTTTCCTCTGTTATAACTTTATACATAGTTTTAAAGCAAGATCTTTTAATTTTAAGCTTCTCTTGTACCCATTCCCTCCACCACCTAGCCTACTTTTGGCATGAAACTCTTCCCTTAGAATCGCCTAGCATCTCGTTTGCTACCCGTCGGATACAAGATGCTATCACTGCTCATATTTCGTTTGCAATTCCGTTATAATCCCAAGGTAATTCTTCGAAAACCTTTTCCTTGAAGCTTGGTTGCTTTCAATTGGAGATTCTACCATTTAATTCTAATGATTTTCTTTACCAACCATGGTCTAGTGGTAAAAGCAGTGGGCTCCCACTCCAATGACCAGGGTTCCACCCCCTCCCCCACTACTAAAAAAGCCTTTTATCCATGACCAGCAATCAATGTTGAGACGCCAATCTATCGTTTGGGATTACTTTGTGGTCTTTGCAATACAACCGATCTCTTCTCCTCATCGCAAAGTAATCTATCTGTATTTTAGTCGGGCCACTCTTATAGGTAATTAAATGCTCATTCCTCTTCTTGAAGAGAGTGTTTGATATGGAAGTGCTGTTACAAAATCCATGATGACTTTTCCCTCTTCATTTCTATCCTCGAAGTCATAACCTCCATGAATAAAATCATATCCTGAAGCATCTTTTCTCACATGTCTATTTAGATCTCCACCTTGGAAAATCTTCTCTGGTCATGGGATTCGTTGCATAATCTATACAAATCCTCCCAAAAAGCTTGTTTAATCCTTTCTTATAAACCAACTTGCGGCATACAAACTAAGATTATATTTGATGATGCGATTTTTAGATCGACTAAGGTGTAAAATACATGAAGTGTTGTTGTCCTTAATTAATCTGATCGCTCAACGAGAAATAAAACCACTTAAGGAGAAATCAAGCACTCAAAGTATGTAAGTAGTTCTCTATTTTTATTTAACTGGTATAGCCACCAGGGTCGAACACAATGAGCATGAGAAAAGTACGAGGTAGTCAAATTTCAAAACAAAATATTTTTTAATTGGTTTTTGATTTTGCAAATTTTTATTTTTTTTAAATAAAGGCAAGCAAGCACAAATACTTAAAACACACACCAAACACTCTTTTTATATTTTTTAAACTACAGAAAAATATTCAGAAAAAAAACTAATTATATATCTGAGTTTCTGGTTTTTAAAGTATTTTTGATTTTTTTCATGAATTTTTCAAATGTTTTTGTGATTTTATAAAAATAAAAAAGGCTAAAAATTCAAAACAGTGCACAATTAGGACCAAATTGCAAATTAAAAATAATTAAAATGCCCCAAAGTCCTGATTAGAAATTTTAAGATAAAATAGAAGTATAAAGTTACCAACAGAAACTGAAATCACATTTTTTTTTATTTTCTTTGATTTTATAGATTTTTACAAGTTTTTGAATTTTCGCATTTTAAGGTTTTTATAATGAATTTTCAAACAAAATTAATGTAGAAATTAAAACACAATAAAAGGCACACACATGATTTTTATGGAATTTTTAAAGTATTTTTTGAATTTTTAGGATTTTATAAGGTAGACATGGTATTTTTTAAGGGATATTTACACCAATAGCCCTGAGTAGTTTCATATTACCCTAGGAACCCTCGATAACCACGAATTACATCAAGGACCTCAAATAACCGTGTCATTTTACACTCATAACCTTATGTTAGTTCAGTCTATTAACTCAACCAGATAGCTGAGTTAATCTAACCAATCAATGATCAAATGACTGAGATTAATAAAAAAGATTGCGGTTGAGCGCGTATGTGTGTGTGGGGGAGGTGGAGCATCGAGCACAGGAGCTTCAGGAGTTCCCGCACCTCGGCGGCTGATCTTCGAGCAGGTGCATGGGGGGAGGGGAGGCTTTGGGCGGGTGCAGGCGGGGGGACTTAGGGCGGGGGGAGGGGGAAACTCGGCTGGGGGGTGGGGCAGGGTTGCGGTTGGGCAATGGCGGGGGTGTGGCGGAGCATGGAGGAACTCGACCAGGGGTGGGCGAGGGTTGCGGTTGGGCGGAGGAACTCGGCTGGGGGTGGGTGAGGGTTGCGGTTGGGCGGAGGAACTCGGCTGGGGGTGGGCGATGGTTGCGGTTGGGCGCACCGGGGGGGGGGGGGGGGGAGGGGTGGCGGAGCATGGAGGAACTCGACCGGCGGTGGGCGAGGGTTGCGATTGGCGGGTTGGGGGGGGTGGCGGAGCATGGAGGAACTCGATCGGGGGGTGGGCGAGGGTTGCGGTTGGGCGCGGGTGGGGGGGGGAGGAGGAGCATGGACTAGGGGGGCTTCAGGACTTTCCGGTGGAGCATCGAGCACATGAGCTTTAGGAGTTCCCGCACCTCGGTCAAGGGAATAAGGGAATCCAGGACTTTCCAATGGAGCACAGGAGCTTCAGGAGTTCCCGATGGAGCACAAGAGCTTCAGGACTTCCCGGTGGAGGCGGAGAAGGGGGGGGGGGTTCCAGGAGCGACTCGGTCGGGGAGGCAGGGGCATCGAACAGGGGTGGGCGAGTGGGGCTTCCGCGGGGCTCAAGGTGCAGCTTGGCGAGCGGGCTGGAGCTCGCATGTCGAAGGCAGAGGTATGGGAGGGGGAGGGTTCGAGCTAGCATGCCGAAGGCGGACATACGTGGTGGAGGGAGCTGCTTACCGAGGACGTGTTGGGTAGAGGCCTTATACTTGTCGGGGGAGGAGGGGAGGGATATCATTTTATTTGAACTACAAATGGCATCATGTTACAATATGATGTGTTTCCAAGGGCAAAATGGTCAACATATGCCTTTTTCCATCATTAGTTAACGGAGAATTCAGACAGAACTTCACACAGGGTTATGTCATGTAAAGGGTTAAGCATTATTCATGGTTATGGATGTAATTCGTGAGTATCGAGGGTTCCTAGGGTAATTACGAAACTACTCATGGTTGTGGGTGTAAATATCCCTTTTTTAAAGGTTTTTGAATTTTTAAAAATAATAGAAGTAATCAAATCAATTCAAGAAGATCACAATAAAAACTACACACTAGCACGAGCTAATAGTAATTTTTAGAATTAATTTAATATTTATGAAGTCCAACACAAAGCATGCAATTAATCACAGTTCACAGGGACCTATTCATAATTACTTTAAGTTTCTAGACCAAATGATAAACACACAATAAAAGTCCAGGGCGGAAAATGCAAAAAGCCCACTCAAATCACACATATGCTCAATACTATACGCACAAGGGTGTAAATGCAACTTTTAAAACTAAACATTCATTCAATAACAATAGATAAGTCCATGGTAGAAAATGCAAATGACCCAAAATACACGTGAACACACACATGCTTCAGTTTTGGAGGGACTAAAGTTCAAATACCATAAAATATGAGGTAAAACTGTAAATGTACTTAACGACATATTTTATTTAGAGGACTAAATATAAAACAAAAACATGCAGGGTTGAAAGTGAAATATACCCAGGGCCGGGGCACGCGGCAGGTGCTGGCGCTGGTGTACGATCTTGATCAGTCCCTGCCACGCATCTGATGGATTAAGATCTGTCTCGAACGTGAGCGCCAGATGCGTCAGATCTAACAGCTTGAAAAGTTGTGCGGTCGGGTGGCTCGGATCAGATCTGGCAGAGGCGGGACGATCCGATGGCGGAGGGGAAGTTTGCAAGAACATGTCTCCAACGAACTTCAATCGAGCATTGGAGGAGATCCGACGCCATGATGAAGTGTAAGACATGTCCAACAGATCTGTGGGAGTGATGCACGCCCGTTTATCTGCTCCAATGTAGGCGAGGATGGTCGGATGAGTGTGGTGGTGGCGGCTTGCCTGGAGCTGCTCCACCTGAGCAACTAGGCATCCAAATGGCACTCCAGGTGTGCGCGAGGACCTGCAATGGGTAGAGGGGACTCGAGGCTATGCTCCGGTCCTGGTTATTGCTTTAGAGATTAAAGGAAGCGGCGGGGGATGGTGTTCGACCTCCAGCGAAGGCGGGAGATGGAGGTCCATACCTCAATCTCGCTATGATGGGCGAGGTTTAGGGGGATCGGGTTGCAGGAGAAGGTATGGGATGAGTCACGTCGTCGATCGATGCAGAAGGAAGTAGGTGATGGGGCTCTGACCAGGGTGGCAGATCAGATGGGTGTACGACGGAGGAAGATGGAAAGGTCGGATTGAACAGGAAAAAGCGAGGGGTGAGGGAGCTGCCTGAGAACTCTAACAAGTTCAGTAGCTCCAGGCGAAGCGGAGAAGGGGGGTTATGGCCTCAACCCAGGTGTGGCTGGCTGAGGAGGCTTCTCACGACGTCTCTCATGCATCGCGACGAGCTACGCTCAAGCATGCTGTCAAACGATGCTCCAAGGGTACCTCTGGGAAGCTGTCACCTTCCTGAAGGAGGATAGAGGTCTGTGGGGACGTGAGGAACGAGCTCCACACAGTGGAGGCGAGAGGAGACTACTTATAGGATGCACAAGGGTCCTAGAAGATTGGAGCGTATTGCGAAACCCTAGGCAAATCTGGCCACGCCCTAGGGATCAGCGAGGATCATGGAAGTCGGGGCTACAATTGGGCGCAAGAATCAAGAAAGGAGGTGGTTAGGTTCGGACGTGAAAAATTAGAGAAAAAGCTTCGGTGAAAAGGATGCAACTTGACCCGATATGGAAGAGACCGTTGGACCAATCAGAAATTCGGTATTTACAAAAACAAAGAAAAGGAATTAAACATAGTAAATGAACTTAAATTAAAAAGTATATAAAATAAAAAATGTTTACTATTTTATAAACTATTTTTTATGATTTTAAAAATATTTTTATGAAAAAAAATAATGTATACGCAACATACAATATTATATACAGATATAATATACCTATGTATTATGTACAAGTATTTTATTATTTTTACAAAAATAATTTTAATTTATACTTTATTTATTTACGACATGATTTAGGAGTATAAAATAATTTTTATTTTATTTTTATAAATTATTAAGAGTATAAAATAAATAGTTAATGTAGCATGTATATGAGTATTTTGTACAAGGGTTGGATGTTTTTATTTTTATTTTATTTTTCTGAATTTTATTTTATTTTTATATTATTTATAAATCTATATACAATGTTGTAAAGGAAATAAAATAATTCTATTTTATCAAAAATAAATAAACACATATTATATACAAGTATATGTGATATGTATAGTGCACAATGAACCCTATCTCTCTCTACTTATTTTCTTTTGCGATCATGTCAAGTCTTGACCTTCTCTTGGGATTTGGATCACTCTATATTTATTCTAAAGATATCATTCTTTTTTTATTTTTCTTTTATTCTTTTATTTTTCCAGAATAAATTCATAAATATGAAATAATAGCAAGGGCATGCAGAATGCTAAGTTATTGAATTATTGTATTTACAAGTGGGGTTTGCCAAAAAGAAGAGCTAAAATAAAAAAATAAAGAGTGAGAATCATGGATTCATCAATATTCATAACTTAGTCTTCCAGTACCAATTTTAGCAAAATAATTCGATCCCAAATATTTGCACCTCAACTATATTATCCTTCAAATCCTTATGAACAATCGCTCCAACACCATTTCTACCGCTCTCTTAATATCACAATTTAAAGCCATCTTCTCGATCTTCCTTGCTTTCTCTCCAACTCATTTTATCTCTTAGAGACACAGTATTTGAATCTTCATTCTTTTCATCGTATCTACTATCTCTATCGATTTTCCCGCAAAGTACAATATTCAAACTACTTACCGTCAAAATCTTTTGCAGCATATTTTGGACTAACTTTTTTACTTGCATGTGTCCTTCATGCGAGAACCTTTGCAAAATTTGGACTACATCCGAGCGACGATGTAGTGAAACCAACTGATTTACTCACGCGAGAACCCTTGCAATGTTTGCACCAAGGTTTTAAAAACCAAACGGGACATCGAACCGGGCATGTATCGGTTTTTGGTTTTTATGGTCGGACCAATGGGACCGATCGGTGAACCGGTGATGACGTCAGCAGGTCAAAGAAATCGGAAAAGATCAAACCGCTGCATTGTTGGTTTGGTTAGTATAGTTCAACCGGGTCGAACCGAGTTAGACCGGTATATCATACAAAATAACTACGAAAAATGCTACATCATATCTTTCGAGAATTTGTTTACTCTTGTCCTTCTAAGTTCTTCCAATAATACTTTATATCCTTATTTTCAATACAATTGCATGTGTCCTCTATATTTTTACAAAACTAATAGTAGGCCATTTATTAGTACACTTGTGCTCCTATTTTATAACAACATAAGTATGATATTGTGATTTTTTTAAGAAAATATAGGAGCGCAAGTGAAATTGCTTAAGAAATAAAGGTATAAATGTTCTTGAAAAAAACTCGAAAGTACGCGTTTCATAAAAATTCATATAAATACATATATGTCATGTAAAAAATTAATAATTTTAGAACTATTTAAACTCTAATTAATGACAAGTATTGTTAATTTATTGCTTCTCATAGTATGACTACGACAATGTCTTCTTCGCTTGTTATTGTTATAAGTGGACAACCTCATACACAATGTGGGAAGAGAGGGGCAATGCTCATATGTCATGAAGGGACAAGCAATAATGAGTCATTGGCACAAGTGAAGGAGAAAAGATAAAGGGGCACTATAATATGGGTTAGAATGAAACTAGATTGTAAATATTTCTGAAAACTTTTTATTTTGTTGATTTATTGGAAATTATTTTTTGTCAAAAAATGGATGGTTGAACCGATGGTTTGGTTCAACCAGGTTTAAGTGGTTCAATTGGTTTTTGACTAGTTTTTATTTTCTGAATAAAAATCGGGTGGTTGGACCATTTTTCCTCCGGTTCTTGTTTAACAGGTTCAACCGGCCAGTTCGGTTCGGTTTTTAAAACCTTCGTTTGAACTAGATCCAAGCAACAATGTAGTGACTCCTGCCAATTTCTCATTGCAATTAGGCGATGCAATGCATCGCTAGTAGGAAATGTTCTAACAAAATTTAAATATTTGCTTAAATCTATATTGAAAAGATCCGACTGTCTTAAGGCAAATTCCTAAATAGGTATTTTTTAAAATGCTATTTAGAATTTTTTTCCGACTATTTTAGGCTGTCTGTCTTACAAAAGTATAGACGGGCATATATGTGAAAAAAATATTTTTTTTACAAGTAAATCTCCTTTGGCTTCCGTTACTTTGGTACAGGTAGGGCAACTCCACTCGGTTAATGGCCACCATACTCGATGCCTCGCCCAAACATTCCCTGGTGGGCTCGTTCCTTCTCTCGGAGATCAACGATCTCCTCGATCCATCTCCGTTTGAAGGAATTCTTCGTCGATCACAGATCAGAGCTAATCGAGGCATCCTTTTGACAAAAAAAACTATGCGGATAATGTTGCACAAGCTAGTGTTCTTAAAATGGATTCCATCGAAGAGTCCTGGGATCCAGAGATCTTGAAGACGAAAGACCCGAAGCATTTGGTAGTGCAGTGAAGTTGGATCACACAGTCGTGTGACTCTGAGAGCATGTGGTTGTTGGCTCCGCAAAGACGCAACCGAAGAACATGATGGTTCTGATGGGGGAATCACAGCAGCTCGGAATGATTAATGGATTTTTCTGTTAATGATGGTAACGATACTAACACAGAGTTGCAATATTTGGATGATCTCGCCCATATTTCCCAAACACGCTAATAGAAAGGTTACTAAGTGAGGAACAGTCAAAATCTTTCTGAGGTTTCTGAAGGAATCATAACTCCGCTTTGATGGCTTATTTGATGTTGGAATTGGATGCTTGCAGGTAAATGGAGCGGCTTTCACCATTGGCTTGGTTGTCGTGTTTGGGTCATGTCTTAAGATTGGTTCGGTATTATTCTGTAGAAGTGCTTCTAGTGGAGTTGTGTTCCTCAAATCGGAGGAGTTTAACCTTGGGAGGATGACCGAGTTGAAAGAAATCACAGTTATGAAGAATGTCACCTCGCCGAAGAAGGCAAGGTAATTTATTTTGCGCCTAAGATTCTGTTTAATTCTATATTGCCTTGAAAATGCAATGATGTCTATGTACTTTTGGTTGAAGATGTTTAAAAGCATTGTCGAAACACGAAATCTCATGATTCATGTACTTGTATGAGAAAGTAATATATGATCTTGAGTTGCAACACTCTGGAAAGTCTACCCTGGAAAAGTTGTAAAATTTCAGGAGTATGGATTATAATAATAGATGATTACTACTTGACAACTTGAATGATGTCTCAAATAAAGAAGCTGCAAGTGATTGGATGCACAAAAATTAGGTTCCTTCTATACGGAACTGAGAATGCAACTACCTTGATTGTTGAAGATGTTGAAGGCATTAAAGAAAGAAATGCTACTAAGACAACTTTTGAGGATAAATGAAGATGTACCATATGAACTTGAACTGCAACACTCTGAAAATAGCCTATATGGTAAGATTACAAGAGTTTAGCATACAATTATATGAGTAGGGGATTAGCGTAAGCAAATTAAGTGGTTGCATTGGGTCCAACCACGCCAAGCGTAAAAGCTTTCAGCGTTGTTTTTTATCGAAAACAATTCGAGTAGGCTTGAGTGTAAATGATTTCATGGGAGATTCCTTCTTGTTTGCTTCTAATTAAAATAGCAAGAAATGACTTAGCTAAATAAAACAAAAAATATATTGTAGATTTAAGTATTTTGGGGGTTGAATTGGGTCCACTAGCCAAACACCAATAAATTGTGATAGCCGATGCTTTTTGATATCAATTTTTGCATTACACACAGGCTGTTACATGAATATCTTGATTAGATCCAATTTCAAGTCTTAAAGGTGCTAAGTTGTTGCAATTTCATCAACATGAAAGACGAGATGCAAGTTCCTTCAGTTGGTTAAATAATACAAATTTGTTAAGACAATTTGATGGAAAAGGAAGTTTCAGTTTGTATTTAGTTGCTTGGTGCATCATTAACTGTTAGACGGTGACGAGCCGCGGATCCAGCCCTTTAAGAGTGCGGAATTAGCACTTAAGATCGTCGCAGCCGGGCTGGATTCGGTCCATCAAAGACCATCTAATTTGGATATGGCAATGAAATCAGATGGTCGTATTTTTATTTTACTTGGTAAGAGACCAAGGTCGAACTCAGGGACACGAGCCTCTCTCGTGATTATTCAGACTTTTATCGATTTTATTAAGTGCTGAGTTGGAGAACCATAGGTCAATGAATGCAAGAAGACATCACAAGATGCATGAAGCAAATATAAAACATGCATTTTTTTAATGCAAATAAATGCGATGCTATGCAAAAATAATATGCCCTAGATCAGAATAAAGTGATGAGCAAATTTAACAATAAGTCAATTTCGGGTTTAATTTAAGTGACAAGCTTGATGGACGAATTGACAAAGGCATAATCTTAAGCAATAAGAGACACCTGGCTTCTAAAATAATACATCGAAATTAATGTGTCCAAAATAAGAAATGAGCATGACATTAGAAAGTTCATCAAACAAGCTTCGAAATGAAACTGAAATCGACTGAAACAGAGTTACGATGCTCAAGATATGAATAAAAGAAGATAAGGGCATGACTGAAAGAAAACATGAAAAATAACTACAAACAGGTCCTTGAGAGGGACTAAAATGTAAATACAATAAAGTTCGGGACCTTCCCTGTAAATGACCCACACGCACAGGGGTATTTTCGCAATTATGAAAACCCGTGAGGGTATAAATGCCAAATACCCACTGCGCACATGGTCCGCACGTGATCCAGGACCTGTCTGCAATATTGAAGAAGAAAGTGGGCCTCCATGCAAATTTCCCAGATCGCACGTACATGGCACGTGCTCTTCAGGCTCGGTGAAGCTCCAGGCTCGGAGGAGGTTCGGGATTGCTTCGACCAGGCTCGGGGGCTGGCTCAGGTTCAATGCATGCACGGTGATGCAAATAAGAAAATCCAAACAACGGAATAATTAAGTTTAGGTGGAAGAAATATGGGGAGGGGAAGAAGAGGGAGAACACGCGTCGGTTACGCGGGGTTTTGGGAAGGAGAATTGTGAAGATCACGTTGGGATAGGAAAATAGAGAGAGGGAGAGGGGATAGAGATAACAATCTCAATTTCTAATTCATAATTGACCGACTAGAACAATGGACTACCCTCTCTTTATATAGGAGAGAGGGTTTACAAAAATAGTAAATAAATCAAATTAACAACTAATTTAATCCTAATTGACCTCTAACTACCTTAATTGGACTCTAAATTATTTAATTGACCCGAATTACATTTAAACTCTACGAAATAAACGTTGAGATCACAGACGATCTCAATTATTTAATTAGACCAATACGACTGCTAAAAACGTAAATAAAATTGATTACTATTTAATTAGATAAATGTGGCCCCATAATTTGGGATCACGCTGCATCAACTCTCCACCGCTTTAAAAATTCGGCTCCTGACGAATTGCGTGAACGGCTGGCTTGGAGGATGATTTGGCGGCTTCAATTGTCTGCTGGAAGAACATGTGGGGCGTGAACGGCGGAATCCATGTGCGGGCGGGAGAGGCGCGGCTGCCGTGGTTGAAAAACATATGCGGTGCGTGCGGCGGCGGCGTCGCGTCTGTTGACTCCTTCCCATGATGCTAAAAAAATTGATGCGGCATGGAGAATATGGCCCTTGAATAATCCATAATGAAGCAATGGCACAAGGAGAGGAGAAGGGGAGATGTGTCTAAAAAGTAGAGCCATGGGGTACTTATATAGGGAAAACCCAAGGTCCTAGTCCTATTTGAATAAGGAAAATCCCCATAATCCTGGTTTGCAGCCCTTTTCCTTAAATATTTTCGCCACCAGGGGCGTGGGTGCAGTTTTCGTACCCCTTTAATTGAACCCATATTGAGAGAGTGGCCTTTATCTTTTCCTTTTAAATAAAAACTCAAGTCAGGGGGGGCTCTTTGTAAATCTTCCAAATCAGTTTCCCCATTCTCAGGAATTCGTGTGCCACCCATCTCGGCCCTGTTAGGGTTCGACCCTTTATTTTAGGCACGGGGAAGCGGCTGGGAATCCCCGACAGGATGGCGGCGACGGTAACTCGGGGCCTTTGGGCGGGCGTCAGCCGGGGAAGACGGTGGCAGGCTTTCAGCTGGGCGGCGCTCCGCGGCAGCATAGGCGAGCGGAGGGGGCTGCGATGGCGCGCGCAAGGCGCGGTGGAGTCGAGGGGCGCGACGCACAACCGGCGCGCGCGCGAGGGACAGAGGGCACGGGGAGTCTGAACTGCAGGGGTGGCGTGAAGGTCGGGGCCGGGTTTGCGGCTTGCTGGGGTGAGGCGCGAAGGGGCGCTGGGTGGTGGGTAAGGGGAAAAGGGGTGGGGTTGTGGGGATTCGGAGGGAGAAGAGAGGCAGTGGCTGGAGGGTTGCACGGCTGGGTTGGGATGAGGAGGCGGTGTTGCGGGACTCTGTGCGTGGGAGGGAAGGAAGGGGGCGAGGGCGAGGGACGGCTGCAGGGAAGATGGCGGGGTGTTGAAGGCCGCGGGAGGGGCCGCTGGTTGCACGGAGGTGGTGTCGGAAGGTGGTGGCGGGGAGGAGGAGGTCGTTGGCGGCGTGTGAGTTGGGACGGAAGAGGCCGGGGGTGCGGGGATGTCGTCGGGAACCTGGGATCCGTGGGGAAGCAGGAGGAGGCGGGGGGGCCTGGGGAGATGGCGGCTGTGCGGGGACAGGGAATTGGCGAGGGGGGGCGTGGGGATGATTGGGATTCGGTCTGGGCCGGTTAGGGGAAAATCGACGGCTGCGAGGGCTGGGGAGGGTGAGGGCGTTACCTGGGAGGTTTGGGTTGGTGCCGGGATGGTTGGAGGGGGCAGCGGGATCGATTCCGATGGCGGAATCGAGTCTGGAATGAGCTGGACAGCGGCCGTTTCATCGTCTTCAGCGACGATTTCTTCGTCGGGGAGCGCGTCCAGCCATGCTTGGACCTTCAAGGATGCCGCAAGACGCTTTTTGTACTTCCGTTGACGCGAACGTGCCTGCGGCCCATGAGAGATGCGGTTGAGATCGAGCTTGAGACGCCAATATGCCACGAGATCGTTGAATCGTAGGAACGACTCAATATCCATGCTCTGATACCAAATGATGCAAATAAGAAAATCCAAACAACGAAATAATTAAGTTTAGGTGGAAGAAACATGGGGAGGGGAAGAAGAGGGAGAACACGCGTCGGTTACGCGGGGTTTTGGGAAGGAGAATCGTGAAGATCACGTTGGGATAGGAAAATAGAGAGAGGGAGAGGGGATAGAGATAACAATCTCAATTTCTAATTCATAATTGACTGACTAGAACAATGGACTACCCTCTCTTTATATAGGAGAGAGGGTTTACAAAAATAGTAAATAAATCAAATTAACAACTAATTTAATCCTAATTGACCTCTAACTACCTTAATTGGACTCTAAATTATTTAATTGACCCGAATTACATTTAAACTCTACGAAATAAACGTTGAGATCACAGACGATCTCAATTATTTAATTAGACCAATACGACTGCTAAAAACGTAAATAAAATTGATTACTATTTAATTAGATAAATGTGGCCCCATAATTTGGGATCACGCTGCATCAGGCCCCATAATTTGGGATCACGCTGCATCACACGGAGTAGCTCGAAGCGCTGGAGAGGCTCGGAATAGGCTCGGGTCTTCCAAGCCCGCGGACTGGCGCTGCGGGTCGGAGCAACCATGGCTCTGACACGTGGACGTCTGTGATCCGTCAGATCAATATGATCCGACGACACCTGTGCTGCGTGGAGTCGTTGGCGTGTCCTCATCTGAACCGTTGGATGAATACTGGGAGATACTCATCCATCAGTCTCTGTGCTTTCTCCTCCGCTGCAGGGCTGGTGGCGAGTTCTGAACTCCGGCGAAGCGCTTCGAGCTCCGCCGCCGTCTAGCCTGCTCGGTGAAGCTCCCCAAGACTCCTTCGAAGGTTGGTGAGGAAGCTGGAGCCCATAGGGATGCGCCGAGCAATCTGGACATGGCTAACCATGTCTGGACGACGGAGGCGAGGCTGCAAAAATCTCTCCGGCGAGCCTTCCGATCATTGAGGAATAGAGAACCTGCATATTTAGTCCATAGCCGAAGCGTGGAGCAAAGGGCGGTGATGCGAGAATGTGTGAAGTGGAGAGCTCTTGTGAACGGAGAAGGCGACAGCTCTGAGCTCCTCCGCCGGGGGGGGGGGGGGGAGGAGATGGAACGGAGGTGATCTGGGATTGTGAGGGTAGGGAGAATCATCGGAAGTGAGCGCGAAGACGGGGGATACGAGTCGGAGCTAATGAAATGAACGGCGGAGCGTGGGGTTGGATGTAGGAGCCTAATTAATGAAGAGAAGAAGAAGAAATAAACGCGAGAGATTGAGGAAGCTTACCTGCTCGGAGATGGAGGTTGCGACTTGGGCTTGGGGTTCGAGAAGAACCCCGGGTCTTCGCTGGACCCCTGCAGCCAGTTGGGGCAGCTCGAGCGGGCTCGAAGCTCCGCGACGCCGCCATGATAGGCGGCGGGTCAACACCGGAGGAGATGGCCGTTTTTGCGCTCCATTCCGCCCTCTCGCTGTCACCGAGGGGCGGAGGTGTGCTGGGCGATCCCTCGCATAAAGGTGGACAATTCGAATTGATGCAGCAACGGAGTATTTAAGGAGGTAGATGGCAGTTTCGGAGGTGGCAGTCGTGACTTGAGTGGGCGAGATGGAGCGGCTGAGAGAACTTCGTGGGTTGAGGGATGACTCGCGAGGATGATGGATGAGTGGGGAAGACCGTGAGACGGTTAGCGAGGGAGAAGGTCGTCGGCATCGGTGGAGAAAATGGGAAGGGCGACGTGTGTTTGCGAGATGGCGAACGTGGGGGAGAGGACCAGTGGGAAGTTGACGAAGGTGCTCTGGCCGTTGGATCTGGAGATCCTACGGCTGAAGATCAGGCGCTAAAGAGCGGCCGTGATGGAGCCCCAGGCGATGCAATCGAAAGGTGCATGGACGCACCACGTGGCGAAATGAGCGTAAGGCGGATTTCGACGGTTGAGATGAAGGATGGAGGACGATCGGATGGCAGAGATCTTAGCGGGAGTGTGTGGTGGAGATTAAGGCTCCAGAAGATGATCGGGCGGAGGAAATGCGGCCACGTGGCGCATTCTGGTGAGAGCGGTGGCGGACAGTGATGATGAGCGTGCGAAAGGAGATCGGATGGTCGTTATTTGATGCGGAGATAGTGGCTGAGATGGGGCAGCTTGGAAATGATCGTGAGGTGCAGAAGGCGCCACGTGGCGCAAGGAGGGAAAGGTGGGAACGGGCGGTCGAGACGTGATATGGGGATAATAAGACGGCGGGGGACAAAGCGTGTGCGCGGAGGTAGTGGGACCATTGGATCAAGAGGAGATCCAACGGTCAGGAAGCGAGGGCGGCAAGGGCTAAGGGGCCGGGCCACGTGGCCCAATCAGATTATTTGAATAGAGAAATTGAATTATGAAGGGGCAAATGGCCGAATTTGAGAAAATTCAAAACATGAAAGTTGTAGATCTCGATGAGATCTACAAGTTTCATGTTGACCAGAAATGGAGATGAGGTCATTTGAAGACACAAAATATTTATGAGGCTACTTTTAAGGATAAAAACACCACGATTTTTAATTTTGCGATTTTTTTTGTGATTTTTAATTTATTCAAGACTCTGATAACTACATGACTTTATCTGGTTTTTATTGACACACATTTAAGCAAGGAGGTTAAAAAATGTAAATTAAGATGATGAAATCGAGTTTCATCACCCCCCTATACTTAAACTATGCTCGTCCCCGAGCATCAAGAAACGAATGAATTGAATTAACCCCCTTGTGCATGTGAGTACAGGATCCAATTTGTTCAAGTCCACTCAACTTTAGAGGTCCAAAATTTTAGAGCTCAACCCATCCTTAATCAAGAGGCACCCAATTCCTCTAGTTATCCTGACTCTCTCTGATGTACATATAGACTAAGGGTATGATAATTAGTGTTGATTGCGTTCACGAGAGTAGAGTCAAAACATCACCCAAGATTTTGGTCCAAGAAACTCTCCTAAGGACCCAATCCTCAACACTAGGGAAGAAATCAAATCTTGCGTTCAGTGCACCGTCTCTTTAGTTGTCAGGCTTAAAAATGTAGATGGAAGGCCAGTAATGGAGGGCATGAAATTGTGTCATTTCTTCTCTCCCTCTCATTGGAACAAGGACTCTCTCTTAGTGCCTTATTACGCAACACATTTTTTGGTGTTGATCAGTGTGTCCGTCAAGAGAAGTTAGAGCCTCTGCACTTGTTTTCCTGGGAATACACCGGGTGTGTCTTTTTTGAGTACCTATCGTACCTTCTACACCTAGACTTGTAGCATTTACGATGCAGAGCCCTTTTTTGGTCCAAGCCCGACTCCTGGTCCTAATAGCGGTGGTCCAAGTGGACACTTTGAAATGTTTGGGAGCATCGCCTTTGGTGGAAGCTCTTTGATATGTAACTTTGTTGAATGAGAGCTTTTCTTCGACATTTCATTGATTTGTAATATTTTTGGCTAGCTCCAGTGCTTTTACCAAGAGTTGGCACACATTGATCAACAATTTTTTTATTTATTTCACACCCTGGCACTTAGGTCAAATGTCAAGAGATTAGTATAAGAACCAAGTTCTCATACTGGCTAAAATTGCTGACACTCAGGTTTCATGAAGCCTTCAAAGATTTCATCCCATCCTCGAGCATCATTAGATCAAGTCCAGACTCGAATCCCTCATCCCAGTCCCTCAAGTGAAGAGTCAACTCATCTCATCGAAACCGCAATCGTGCATGTGATGTGCTGATCATATTCTTATGGTCCGAGACTAAGCATGAAATATAACATGCAAATCTAGAAATATAGGGGAATGTGGATGATTAAGTCTAAGACCCTGATGGCTATGGCTGGTTAACCTAAAATCTCAAGTCCTCATAAAATCAAGTTTTCTTGAACTTTTCAGATCCTGGGTGGAAGTGTGAGTGTAGAGGATTAATCCAACTCCTTCATTCAAAAAGACATGATTTTTTTATTCTCTTTTTTTTTAACTTCAAAAGACATTATGACTGCCTAAAATCAATTAAGTAGATGCATCTGCATTCAGCCAGTATGGATGTAAGTACAGGCCGGAGCCCGTTGCTTGAGGACGGGGCCTTACGCGATGTCCTTTAAACCATCCAATCTGCTAAGGGTAAACCCTCACTGAACGCGGCTACTTATTTGGGCTTAGTAGTCATTAATGACTCTCTAATGGATTTTTTGGATTTTCTCATTTTTATGGATTTTAATTAACGGTTAGAACACTGGTTAGACTCAACTTTCCTTTAGAAAGAAAATACCATGTCACTCAAATAAAAATTTTCAAAACATTTTCAAAAGATTTTTCAAAATAAGGGAAACTCATTTTTCAAATCATTTTCAAAAATATTTTTCTATAAAATAGTGTAACATAATATAGAAAAGCCTTGAAAACCACTTAGTCCACTTAGTTCAAAGGATTTGACTTTAGCCAAAAAGTTTTAAATTTTTCAAATTTTTCAGATTATAGCTAAAGTAAATATATTGTATATACGGTATCCCCCCCTATACTTAAACTTTGCTATGTCCTCATAGCACTAGATGATACAAGTCCATAGGTCCATTTAAATATAGAGAAATATATGGGAACCAAGGAGGGCTCCCCCTATACTTAGGTTAGAAATAACCTAAGTATAAAGGCAAGGAAAGATGAGTGGAGAAAATCACAGGGACTCGGGTCCCCCCTATACTTAGGCTGAGATTAACCTAAGTATAAAGATGGAGATTTGATGTTGGGAGAGACCCAAGGTGAACGAAGATGGATGGATATACAAATGAGTGGATGAATCTTCGGAGATAAATGGAGTTTCTAAGGCTCAGGGGAGGGTGTTGGAGCAAACAAGGTTCAATCAAGCATGCAACACACTTCAATTTCACCAACTCACACATGAAACCAACAGGTGTTGGTTTATTATCTTGTCGGTTTTGTTGGTGATTAAAACATTCTATCTTTACGCTGAAAAAATGTTAAGTAAAATCAATTGCGTACGAGGGTGTTGCTCTCCCAAAACAATATTTTACTCCATTTTTAGGTTGACTTGCAATTAACAGTCCTAATTATTTTGCTTAAGGTTGTCACTGAATTAAGGTGAGCACATAAATCAAGCAATCATCGTCTACCATTCATTCCCATTTTCCATTAACCTAGGTGATCAAGCTAGGAGGGGAAACCGAGAAAAACCATTTATTCGATAAAAACCGTGATCTAGGCTAAGCGATAAAACATGCAGTGACTTGGCGAAAAGACGTGAGAACTTGGACTGTTTTGAAAACCAAAATCATGTATGCAAGTCGATCAAAAACCGCACCTATCATGCTTCTATTAGCGAGGAAGAACATCTTGAAATTTGACTAAGTGAAGCGAAGCTATGTGCGTCTTTGATTAATAGTGTGTCCTACCTACGAGCAAACACGTATAAAATAGAATCATAAAAAATAAGCTCGAAGAGCCGCGTGCCTGGTCCTAGGTCGACACTCAAGTGGGGGCGATCTCCACACAACCACATTCGTTCGTTTACAATCGCGAGTCTTCGATCGAAGACCGCTGTAAAGACGATTATTACAAGAGATGAATTGAAATAAACATGCGAGACACACATTTTTTTCTTTCTTTTCGACTTGCTCCAAAAATGCTTTTGCGGCTCCTCACAGCGGGAAACACCTGCTCCTCGCCTCCTTGAATCATCAAGGGCCCTGTTACAAAAGCAAAGGTTAGAGATCAATCAAAAAGAAAAGATTTTATAAAGCAAGATAAATGAACAATTTGACCTATAAAAAAGAAACACTTAATTAAATGAATATAAATTCAAATAATACAAGAAATGAGCCGTGTCCCCGGCAATGACGCCATTTGACGAGCCGCGGATCCAGCCATTTAAGAGTGCGGAATTAGCACTTAAGATCGTCGCAGCCGGGCTGGATTCGGTCCATCAAAGACCATCTAATTTGGACATGGCATTGAAATCGGATGGACGTATTTTTATTTACTTGGTAAGAAACCAAGGTCGAACTCAGGGACACGAGCCTCTCTCGTGATTATTCAGACTTTTATCGATTTTATTAAGTGCTGAGTTGGAGAACCATAGGTCAATGAATGCAAGAAGACATCACAAGATGCATGAAGCAAATATAAAACATGCATTTTTTTAATGCAAATAAATGTGATGCTATGCAAAAATAATACGCCCTAGATCAGAATAAAGTGATGAGCAAATTTAACAATGAGTCAATTCCGGGTTTAATTTAAGTAACAAGCTTGATGGACGAATTGACAAAGGCATAATCTTAAGCAATAAGAGACACCTGGCTTCTAAAATAATACATCGAAATTAATGTGTCCAAAATAAGAAATGAACATGCCATTAGAAAGTTCATCAAACAAGCTTCGAAATGAAACTAAAATTGACTGAAACAGAGTTACGATGCTCAAGATATGCATAAAAGAAGACAAGGGCATAACTGAAAGAAAACATGAAAAATAACTACAAACAGGTCCCTCGGAGGGACTAAAATGTAAATACAATAAAGTTCGGGACCTTCCCTGTAAATGACCCACACACACATGGGTATTTTTGCAATTATGAAAACCCGCGAGGGTATAAATGCAAAATACCCACTGCGCACATGGTCCGCACGTGATCCATGACCTGTCTGTAATATTGAAGGAGAAAGTGGGCCTCTATGCAAATTTCCCAGATCGCACGTGCATGACACGTGCTCTCCAGGCTCGGTGAAGATCCATGCTCGGAGGAGGTTCGGGATTGCTTCGGCCAGGCTCGGGGGCTGGCTCAGGTTCGATGCAGGCACAGAGTAGCTCGAAGCGCTGGAGAGGCTCGGGTCTTCCAAGCCTGCGGACTGGCGCTGCGACTCGGAGCAACCCTGGATCTGACACGTGGACGTCTGTGATCCGTCAGATCAATATGATCCGACGTCACCTGTGCTGCGTGGAGTCGTTGGCGTGTCCTCATCTGAACCGTTGGATGAATACTGGGAGATATTCATCCAACGGTCTCTCTGCCGGGGGGGGGGGAGGAGATGGAACAAAGGTGATCTGGGATTGTGAGGGTAGGGAGAATCATCGGAAGTGAGAGCGAAGACGGGGGATACGAGTCGGAGCTAATGAAATGAACGACGGAGCGTGGGGTTGGATGTAGGAGCCTAATTAATTAAGAGAAGAAGAAGAAATAAACTCGAGAGATTGAGGAAGCTTACCTGGTCGGAGATGGAGGTTGCGGCTTGGGCTTGGGGTTCGAGAAGAACCCTGGGTCTTCGCTGGACCCCTGCAGCCAGTTGGGGCAGCTCGAGCGGGCTCGAAGCTCCGTGACGCCACCATGATAGGCGGCGGGTCAACACCGGAGGAGATGGTCATTTTCGCGCTCCATTCTGCCCTCTCGCTGTCACTGAGGGGCGGAGGTGTGCTGGGCGATCCCTCGCATAAAGGTGGACAATCTAAATTGGTGGCGGCGACGGAGTATTTAAGGAGGTAGATGGTAGTTTCGGAGGTGGCGGTCGTGACTTGAGGGGGCGAGATGGAGCGGCTGAGAGGACTTCATGGGTTGAGGGACGACTCGCGAGGATGATGGATGAGTGGGGAAGATCGTGAGACGGTTAACGAGGGAGAAGGTCGTCGGCGTCGGTGGAGAAAATGGGAAGGGCGACGTGTGTTTGCGAGATGGCGAACGCGGGGGAGAGGACCAACGGGAGGTTGACGAAGGTGCTCTGGCCGTTGGATCTGGAGATCCAACGGCTGAAGATCAGGCGCTAAAGAGCGGCCGTGATGGAGCCCCAGGCGATGCAATCGAAAGGTGCGTGGGCGCACCACGTGGCGAAATGAGCGCAAGGCGGAGTTCGACGGTTGAGATGAAGGATGGAGGACGATCGGATGGCAGAGATCTTAGCAGGAGTGTGTGGTGGAGATTAAGGCTCCAGAAGATGATCGGGCGGAGGAAATGCGGCCACGTGGCGCATTCTGGTGAGAGCGGTGGCGGACGGTGATGATGAGCGTGCGAAAGGAGATCGGATGGTCGTTATTTGACGCAGAGATAGCGGCTGAGATGGGGTAGCTTGGAAATGATCGTGAGGTGTAGAAGGCGCCATGTGGCGCACGGAGGGAAAGGCGGGAACGGGCGGCCGAGATGTGATATGGGGATAATCAGACGACGGGGGACAAAGCGTGTGCGTGGAGGTAGTGGGACCATTGGATCAAGTGGAGATCCAACGGTCAGGAAGCGAGGGCGGTAAGGGCTAAGGGGCCGGGCCACGTGGCTCAACCAGAAAGGGCCACGTGGCCCAATCAGATTATTTGAATAAAGAAATTGAATTATGAAGGGCAAATGGCCGAATTTGAGAAAACTCAAAACATGAAAGTTGTAGATCTCGATGAGATCTACAAGTTTCATGTTGACCAGAAATGGAGATGAGGTCATTTGAAGACATAAAATATTTATGAGGGTACTTTTAAGGATAAACACACCACGATTTTTAATTTTGCGATTTTTTTTGTGATTTTAATTTATTCAAGACTCTGATAACTACATGACTTTATCTGGTTTTTATTGATACACATTTAAGCAAGGGGTTAAAAATGTAAATTAAGATGAAATCGAGTTTCATCAGACGGGCAAAATATCGAATATGCTCTGCACTTCAAACACGAAAATGTGATGGTACAAGCTAGATATGTTATATAGAGAAGAGATACTTTTTTACAAAAAGCAATTTGACTAAAGATATGCAGTTGATCTTGAATACACCCAACCTCCAATGTTTGTGCATGAGATGACAAAAATTTCCATGTCTGCATCATCTTATGACTCCTGTACAAGTTGCAGGGTAGGCGTCGACGTCTTACCCTTTTTTCTCTCAAAAAAATCTCATGACTCCTATGTTGTAATATCTTAGAGCACATTTGCTTTTCAAAATAAAAATAAAATAGATCTTAGAGCAATTTTCTGTTTTGGATTAGTATGTAACGGTCATGCTCTTATTGCTTTGTTACATCGTGCAGTTTATTTTGTTTTTACTGGTTGTATGGTAACATTTTATTTAAATTAGAGATTGTTTGCAATGATAAATAGTAGTAAATGGCATATGATTACACTACCTGGAAGGCGGAAGGCGATGGTTTGAGCCTATGCTTGTCAGGACGTACAACTCTCCACTAACAGAATTGCTTTTGGCGTATAGTCCAAATCTTAGTACAACTACAATAATGAGCACTTAGCTCTTTGAGGGTTCTTCTGCTTAAGAAGTGTCATGATTAACCATTTATTTATGTGTTGCATTCTATCTTCCCCTTTTAGGGTATTCATGTTGTTGAAGTCATTTGGCAAATATAGCTAATGATATACTTTTCTTTTTTACCTAGACCAGAGTTACACACCCGAGTTCCCCGTCACCACCACAAACCCACAATCTCAACCTTCTTCTCTACCCCCCCACATTCCCCCCCACCCCCCACTGTCACCATTGCCACACGACGGCGTGTACCTCCTCTCTGTGGTGTGGGTGCCCTCTTACTTCGCGGGCTCCCTCTTCCGTATGCGGGTCCCTAACCACGCCTATGGTATAAAAAACTAGCCTCGAGGCGAGGCAACCCCATTTATCCTCGAGGCAAGTGCCTCAGTCCTATTATTTGAGGCGTGCGCTTGCACTGAGGCATTCCTCAAAGCGAGATGAGGCATTTTGCCAAGGCGTTTCAGCCTGTTTCATTTTATGAAGGATATTAATTGCTCACTTGGTAGTTCGAGAAGCTTACAAATATATGCTTGCTAAGGATATATTTATACAAGATGAATGCCTAAATTTGATGTTTTTTGTCTTCATAACTTCATATTTACCATTATTACGACTTGTGAGTAACGAAAGCAAATACTCAAATCGAATTTCGTTTCAAGACGTGAGTTCTGCTCATGCAACTCCCGCACAGGGGTGGGGCACACCTGCTCCCTCTAGTGCCCCCCCATGCTGGCAGGGAATGTTAGTCGGTGTGCTTCGTCGTCCTTATTGTACAAAGAAAGGTTATTCAACAATATTTTAGTGACAAATATGTATTGATTAATTCTTTAATAACATCTTTAGACAATGAATCCATCTTTGATTTGATAAAAATGTTGTAGAAAGGAATATTGAATTGTTATATCTTCTCTTTTGATGTTTTATCTCTATTATTTCATCATATATTATAGTGTTATGTATTATATGTTGGTTAGAATATATAATTACATTTTAGTATATATAATTATAGTTTTATATGTATTGTTTTCTATAAACTGAGGCTTATGCCTCGACTGCCCCGAGGCTATGCCTCACCTCGATTCTAAGGAAAATGCCTCGCTTCGCCTTTCGTTTTTTCAACTTTGGCTGTGACACATCAGCTCCTCGTGCATGGTCTTCTCTCCCCGCATTGTCGCTCACCATGTGGATCCGTTTCCCATGCAACAATCTCTTGCGTGGGTCTACTCCCTAGGTGACATAGGGCTGCTTCCCTAGTAGGGTTCCTGTGCCTTCTCTCTGCCTCGTGCGGACCCCTCTCGGTCGAGGGCTACTGCCCTAGATATTCCCTCGACACGCATAAACAAAATTTTCAGTATTTCATTGATCTTTCTCTGATCGCAATGGTTACGACTCCAATTGAGATCAAGCCCTTGATATCCATATCTTCCATGGTGGTTCAAGGGACCTCTATCAAATTCAAGGGCACATACAAACTACATTTTCTGGTCTCAACCCTTAAGGTGTTCATCGGTGGTCAGCGGAAGATATATATTTCAATAAACAAACCTTTGAAAGAATTAGGCAAAGATCATGACTCATGGCTGGGCAATAATTATCATATGATAACATTGATGGCCAACTATGTTCAACCCACAATTATTGCCAACCTTTATTAGGAGTCTGCGAAGGACATGAGGGATGAACTAACACATAAATATCGAAGCAGACTACCAAGTCCTAAGACTCCCAACTTGCGGATATCTTATCGACAACCCCTCCCTTGGAAGCAGACATATCATCGGCAACCCCTCCCTCAAACAACACCCCCTCTGCAGACTATTATGCTATACACCTTCTCGTATAGCCAGTGCGACTCATGCATCGCCCTTGCACTTATCCACTGTCTTTATGCCCTTGTGCGCAACATCATCAATCCACACGTTTTACCCTTGACCAACATCATTAGTGCATCTCTTCCACCTACATTTATTATGCCATCGTATCTCTACCTATATCACTCACGACAATGCCTCCTTGACACCTCTTGTTGTATGTACTGTGGTTAGATATTTCTTTATGTTACCTACATTGCCTCTCCCAGAGGTTTGATTATTTTGGATTTTAGATTTATTTTATCATTTAAAACAACTATACCTTTTCTTCTTAATTGATCGCCATGCTCATGACTTTAACCATTTCTGAGGGGACAAAGTCTATCATCTCCACCTCTCCAATGGTTGTACATGACACATATGTCAAACTCCAATATGCTGAAAATCGTGTATTCTGGTCGCGAACTTCAAAGGTGTTCATATGCAATAAGAAGAAACTTCGTATTCTGACGAAGTATCCCATATGTGACATTAATAATGCTTATGAGCCTTGGCTTGAAGACAACTGCATGGTGATGAATTGGCTCACCAACTCTGTTGCTCATTCTCTTATGACTAACATGCTTTTCAAAGGAACATCCAAAGAGATGTTGGAGGAGCTTGCTTGTACTTATACTCCACAGATAATCAAATCTCGATTTAATATACGGATATGGTCAATTTCTTAGGAAAGTTCTACACTCGCGTACTGTACTCTAGATTATAGGTGGTATGAGGAGCTTGCTATTTTTTGGCATGCTTGTGTCCTAAGAAGGTTTAGGAGTTGAAAATCACACGTCTAGGTTTCGTCCTCGTTATTAAATGGATAAGTATCGGCTTCTAACTTCCAACATGGTTCCTTCGGTCATGTCATATTTTGGACTTTTTCTTTTTAAGGACGGATACCTAAGCGTGTTTCCCCCTCTTTGAGATTAAAAAAAATATTTGGACTTTTTCCACAGTCCAATTTTGCAATTGGTCTAGTGATCACTCCTATTCTATGACTTAAGAAAATATTGTATTCCTTGGCACCGGAGGATGTGGTCACCTTCATCAAGATCGCCGATTCACCATGTAAAGGCAATCTTCATATCCATTTGATGGACAAAGATATCATAAAAAAAATCAAAGCAATAGCATCCAAATTTTAACCATCTTAGTAATTAGAGCATAAGTAGTGAAACAATCGATGCGCTCCTTCTGTTTGAAGTCCTTGGCAGCATGTTGTGCCTATACTTATTAATTGATCCATCAAGCTTAAGTTTTCTTTAAGCACTCACTTGTACCCAATGGTCGAACAATTATGAGGTAAGTCATCCGGTTCCCGGGTGCCCTTAGAGTTGATGAACTCCATTTCATTCATAATAGAATCCTTCCAATGCTTAGCTTCCGACAAAGTCATGGTATCTCACTAAGTAGTTGGATCAACCTTGATTTGGTAAGTCACAAAATCTCTTCTCCAATCCTTGGTAATCCTAGGTGTTCTACTTCTCTTAGGTTCATACCTTTTGCTGTATGATTATCAGGAATGCTTCTCTTCATTGAAAAGACATCCTAAAAACAGAAGCCTCACACAGTTCAACTTTGGTATTGATGCCAATGCCACTCCTGATTTAATAATAAAAAATCTATAAACATATCATATGTCTGAACTATTTTTCATCTCTACTTAGCCGCCCATCTACTTCACCAAGAAAATACCAGTATTGGTCTATATTTTTTCCGTGATCAATCAGGAAAACAAAACTATCCTTATGGACGGACCATCAGAGTATCACTAATATTTTTGATGTCCCCTCATCCAACTTGCAAAGTGGCCATTGAAAAGTAAGTTCTAAACATAAAGTACATTTATATATACATCACAGATGATTAAAGGAACAATGCCCATCCTTCACAAATTAAGTCTGCATAGAAATAAAGAATGGACTAGAGAAAGAAAGTTCCATATTTAGCATAAGAAATAAGGATGAGAGAAGCTCAGCAAAACATGAATAGAATTTTTATTTTGTCGAAGAAAACAGTCTTTTACAAATATATAACACCGACAATAAGGTGAATCAAACCATGACCTCACCCAGGCAAAGAGAAATGCAAATAACAGAATAACAGCTTCAAAAAAAAAGACAATGAAATAGTGCACATGAATGTTCATCAAATGTACAGAAAAAATAAATCCAAACAAGGTAGAAAGCAAAACCAATCAAGCAGGCCGAAACTATGGAAAGTTTCTTTTTGAGAAGGAAAACAATGGACTGTTTTTGTGCTCATAGATGGAGACACGATCCCAGAATAATGGAACAAAGTAGCCCTAGAACTAGCACCCAAATGAAAAGGTTCTCGGGCACCTTTAAACCAGTATGCAATTGGATTTTCGGGCAAGATCCGATCTGCTGAGTTTCTTTTGACTTGGAAGATGTACCTGTCCAATGGAGACATTATTGATTGAATGTAGGTTATGAAGTGAACAATAATTTATCTAATCTAATGTACTTGATAATGTACGTATACTGTATTATTTACAGCTCTTGCATGCATATACAAACACCAATTTACAAGAGGCAAAGTTATTCTGATTTTCCTCTTTTGTACTTCAAAACTACCCCTCTAAACCTATGTTCAAAACTACCCCTCTAAACCTATCTATATGGAGTTTGCGAAGTAGCAACGACTAAGAAAGCTGTCAAAAATTATGATGAATTGGGAAATTTGAAACCATGCCACGCAGTCATCTTTAGTACCACGTTATCAGATTGCGTACGAATGAATATTTAAATGCATTCTAATTTGTTCTTTAATCAAGATCAGAATTTCTTATTGTTAGAGTTAATGTGTTATTTCTTTATCTTTATTGAGCCATGTAACCTCGTTGGGGGCATCCATGTAATTTTCTCTTTTCGCCTCTCTAGGATTTCAAGCTATATAAGAAACCCTAGACCCATTTAATAAAGAAAGTCATTCATTTTCTCATCTTTCTCCACATGATATCAGAGCAATGCTCTTAGATAGGGGTTCTGACCAAAGCTATCTAGCTGCTACCTCTGTGCCTCTCCGCAACCTTTGAGTTCCTGTGCGGGCCCTCCTTCCCTGCTTAGGGCCCCACACGAGGTTTTTCTTCCCCTCTATGGTGTTGCTGCGTTGCCCAAGGTGTGCTCCAGCATATTGCAACACCACTCCAATGTCGTCACAGTGCCGTTCCAACGCCACCACAGCTCTCCAACATCGCCACATTGCTTCAGAACCTTGCAGTGCCGCTCCAACGTCGCCACAACACCCCAACACCTTGCAGTGCCGCCGTGTTGAGAATTACCATGTTAAGGAAATTACCATACTAGGAATTTCCATGTATGTGTATTACCAAATGTATAAGTTACCATATGTGTGGAGGGTAGTACCGTAATTTGCTATGTAAACCCTAGCCCTAATCCCTATTATAAAAAGGGGATTAGGGATCTTAATGAGATCATCGAATTAATCCTATTCCTCGACATGGTATCAAAGCCATGGCCTTCCTCTTCTCTCCCCGCCGCCCTCTGCTTCTCCCCAACCATCGCCTGATGCCCTCGTCCCTGAGCCTGCACCAACCCGCGCCCTCGAGCCATCGCCTGCCCCATTGACTCCCATCGCCATCACCCAATCGCCCCCTGCCCTCGTCCCGCACGAACACATCAACCTGCCCATCGACCCCCGACCCCGTTCTTCTCTTGCCCTGACCTATCGATCCCCGTCGACCCCCGCCTGCACTCGCCCTGCCCCATCGCCATCGCCGTCGCCCCAATATCGACCGTCGTCGCCGTCGCCAGCACTCGAACCCCGTCGCCAGCCTGTACTCCAACCCCGTCGCCATCGCCCCATCGATCCCCATCCCATCCCATCGCCCTAACCCCAGCCCTCGTCGCCCCTGGCCCCTGCCCCCATCGCCTGTCCGATCCCCAGCCCGCTCCCTCATCGCCTGTCCCCTGCGCCTCTGCGCCAATCGCCCTCTGCGCCAATCCCTCATCGCCTGTCCCTCATCGCCCTCACCCAGACCCAGTCCCTCATCGCCTGCCCAATCGCCTCTGCGCCAATCCCTCATCGCCTGTCCAATCGCCCTCGCCCAGACCCAGTCCCTCATCGCCTGTCCCTAGCCCTCTGCGCTCCTACAACTACGCCCTTGCCCTATTGCGCCCTCACCTGTGCGCCCCCCCCCCCGGGCTCATCCACCCAGATTACCGACTTCAACCTCTCTCTGGTCAGACCGCGTGATCCAACAACGTGGTCGATGCGGCATTCAGCTCGTCTACGCCAACATATGGTTGACGCGTCCTCGTCTTTTGCACGTTCTCTTCCTGTTTTCTGCGCAGTGCTATTAGCCATCAACCTCGCCGCAACATTTTTTTAACACCGATTATCTTCTCCGAGCCATGAACTACAACATTAGGACGCTGTTTTTCGTTTGATATCAAGCTGCATGTGTATCGATCCAAAGCTCACAAATTAGGAGATCGCTCGCCCTCCCTCCTCGTATAAGTCTCAACAACACCCGTATGGCGTCCTGTGATGCTGCATCCGAAATTGATGGAGGGAACCAAACTAAGTTACCCTCATTCGGATCAATTCCGAAATTAGATGCTACAAATTATTTAATGTGGTCTCGCATTTTCCTAATGATTGTGCGCAGTTATGATAAGGAGTACATCCTATTAGAAGCCGAACCAACAAATAAGGTTGGTAAATATGCTTCATGGGTCAAAGACAATGGCATGGTGAGTTCATGGATAATGGTCAGTGTTATCGATAGAATAGCACAGGAGCTAGTTTACTACGATAGTGCGCACGATATGTGGAAGTCATTGCTCACCACATATGGACATTGGACAAGATAAAAATTCTACCAAAATGTATCAATCCTTTTATGAATTGATGCATATGCGGCAGAACGGGCGATCTTTATCAGAATATTTTTCCGCTCTCAAGTCCCTGGTTGCGAGCTACGATTCTTGTGCTCCTCTATGTCCTTGTCCCACACAACAACAACACCGACAGAATATGGCCACTATGATCTTCTTAGGTGGGTTGGATACAACCTATGCAGCTCCTCGAGATCAGATGATTACTGCAGCTGCTCTTCCAACGACGGAGGAAGCATACAACACGTTGTGTAGAATACCTCCACCCTCAACTCCTTCTGCCGAGATTATGAGCCAAACAACGGCTCTCACAGCTTCCGGGCGTGGATTCAAAGGAAACTTTAGGGGTCACGGTCGAGGTCATCAAACTCTAAGCAGGGGCCGGTCAACTATGCAATGCTCTTTTTGTCACAAATTAGGGCACACCGAAGCAGTATGCTACAGCAAGCATGGTCGTCCAAGACCTTCCGCCAGAGCAGCAACAACAAATATTGATGAAGACTCAATCAATATTCCCCGAAGAGATTTTGAGGATCTAATGCAACGGTTGTCTTAGAAAAACCCCAATGAGTCCACTGGAGAAGTTGCTGCCATCGCTCAAACAGGTACTGTCCTTGCCTCAGCTAGCCATAATAATCGCTCTGATTGGCTTATTGATACGGGTGCCTCCACGCACTTATGTGGAGACTCACGTCTCATCCGGCAACTTCGCCCACCTCAGCCAGGCAAAACCGTTCAAGTAGCAGATGGAAGATCGTCACCGGTAAAAGGCATTGGGAATGTGCACCTCACCCCTACAATTGAGCTACATAATGTCATATTAGTTCCTTATTTTCCGCTAAGTCTGCTCTCGGTCAGTCAATTATGCAAGGAGCTTAACTGCAAAGCTATATTTAATGCGGATGTTTGTATTTTTCAGGACATACTGACTGGGAGGACGATTGGTACGGGCCATGAAGAAGGAGGGGTCTACCACGTTGACTACCCGTCTAGCATGTCTGCCTATTCTGGAATTACTGTAAGCCAGTCATCCACTACGCTTTGGCATCAGCGATTGGGTCATCCCTCAGTCCACAAGCTTCGTCGTCTTCTTCCACAACTGCCTCCTTCCATTAATCTCAACTGTGAAGCCTGCCAGATTGGAAAACACCACCGTCTCAACTTTCCTTCCTCCGGTAACCAACATTCCACTGAAATTTTTGATCTCATCCATATAGATATCTGGGGCCCTAGTCGGTATCCTGACCGCTTAGGGCACCGTTATTATCTTGTTCTGATTGATGATTATTCTCGAGTCGCATGGACGTTTCTCTTGAAAAACAAATCAGATGCTTATAATGTGCTTACCCGATACATCATTGAAATAAACAATCAATTTGGACGCACAATTAAAACCATCAGAACTGATATGGTCAAGAATTCCTGTCAAATGACGTACATAACTTCCTCTCTGATCGAGGGATTATTCACCAAACGACATGTCCTCACACGTCCCAACAAAACGGTATGGCCGAACGAAAACATCGGCACATTCTCGATACTGCTCGCACATTACTCATTGACTATCATGTCCCATCCTTGTATTGGGGTGATGCAGTACTCACGGCCACATTTCTTATTAATAGAATTCCATATACAACCATACATGAACGAATCTCTATTGAAATTCTCTTTCCTAACAAACCCATCTACCCTGTGCAACCACGAGTTTTTGGTTGTACTACTTTTGTTCATCTAACCACACCTGGCAGGGATAAGCTTGCTGCCCGGGCTATCAAATGTGTCTTCTTAGGGTATTCTACAACACAGAAAGGGTACAGGTGTTTCGATCCACGGACTCGTAAACACTATGTAAGCGCCGATGTTACCTTCTTTGAGTCAATTCCTTACTTCTCTATGTCTCCTACTCATGTCACCCCACCAAATATTTCAGCCTCTCCATTACCTGTGCCAACTCCACAAGGGCCTCTGCCTTCTTCCTCTACGCCCGCACCACCTCCCCAGGTATGTTCTCCCCCTCAAGATATGGTGTCTAACGACAATACAGGAACTCACTCAGAGCATCTTTCAATAGCTCAACGCCGCACAACACGACAATGTCCATCTGTGTATCGCACAAGGCACCCCATCTCTGCTGTCCTGACTTTTTCAAAGCTTGCTCCTACTTACAAGGACTTTGCACAAGCCGTCTCGAACACGGTCATACCTAAAAACCACATTGAGGCCCTGGCGAATCCGCAGTGGTGTCAGACAATGAAGGAAGAGATGACTGCTCTAGAGTCCAGATGAACATGGACACTCGTGGATCAACCAGCAGATTGTCGAATAGTCGGCTCGAAATGGGTGTTCACAATAAAATACAACCCAGATGGCTCCATAGCACGATACAAGGCTCGCCTAGTTGCTAAAGGGTTTACACAAACATATGGCGTCGACTTCTTCGACACTTTTTCTCCTGGCGCTCGCCTATCGACAGTTCGGATTCTCCTCGCTGTTGCAGTCAAATGTGACTGGCCATTGCATCAACTAGACGTCAAAAATGCCTTTCTCTACGGCGATCTTCATGAAGTCGTCTATATGGAACAACCTCCTGGTTTTGCTAAACAAGGGGAGTGTCAGAAGGTATGTCTCTTGCACAAGGCGATATACGGTCTAAAACAAAGTCCTCGGGCTTGGTTTCAAAAATTATATGAAGTACTACAAGCGATTGGGCTCATGAGGTCGTCATCCGACCACTCCTTATTCACAAAGAAAAGTTCGAAGGGTACGGTAGCAATGTTAGTGTATGTTGATGACATCATCCTTACTGGGGATGATTATGAAGAAATTGCCAAAATCAAAAAGCACCTTGCAGAACAATTTGTGATTAAGGATATGGGACCGTTGCGATACTTCTTGGGGATTGAGATAGCTAGATCAAAGCATGGGTTGGTTATGTGCCAAAGAAAATATGCCACTGATCTGCTGATGGAAACAGGAATGCTTGGTTGTAAACCCGCACATATCCCTATGGATCCTAAAGGACGAATATACGAGGAGGGAGCTACAAAAGATGTTGGTAAATACAGACGTCTAGTGGGAAAACTTCTTTACCTCACTATTACACGTCCAGATATTGCTCTGGCAGTAGGAAAACTAAGCCAGTTTATGTATTCACCTACTCCAGTTCACTTTGATGCATGCATGATGCTCCTTCGGTACATCAAACAGTCTCCTGGGAAAGGATTATTATTCCGCAACGAGAACAACCTCAACCTTGTAGCCTATTCAGATGCAGACTACGGAGGATGCTTGCGAGATAGAAAATCTACTACAGGTTTCTGCACGTATCTAGGAAGAAACCTAATCACATGGAAAAGTAAAAAGCAAGCAATAGTGTCACGATCAAGTGCTGAAAGTGAATATAGAGCCATGACACAAGCAGCTGCTGAGCTCATGTGGATCAAGTCAGTATTAACTGATCTTCATGTCATATCTACGGACATCATGGAACTTAGATGTGACAATCAGGCAGCAATGTACATTGCAAACAATCCCATGTTGCAT
The DNA here is from genome assembly GCA_037367405.1 of Ottelia alismoides. Taxonomy (NCBI): domain Eukaryota; kingdom Viridiplantae; phylum Streptophyta; class Magnoliopsida; order Alismatales; family Hydrocharitaceae; genus Ottelia; species Ottelia alismoides. The sequence continues at coordinate 40,920 of JAZKJV010007359.1, read as the reverse complement.
GAACGAACAAAACATGTGGAAATTGATTTTCATTACACTAGAGATCTCATACAAAAAGGACTACTACGCACACAAGGTGTGTCATCTACAGAACATGCTGCTGATATATTTACAAAACCACTCGCACAGGTCCAGTTCGAGAATTGTTGTAACAAGTTGAGCATGTACGATCTATATGCTCCAGCTTGAAGGGGAGTGTTGAGAATTACCATGTTAAGGAAATTACCATACTAGGAATTTCCATGTATGTGTATTACCAAATGTATAAGTTACCATATGTGTGGAGGGTAGTACCGTAATTTGCTATGTAAACCCTAGCCCTAATCCCTATTATAAAAAGGGGATTAGGGATCCTAATGAGATCATCGAATTAATCCTATTCCTCGACAGCGACGTTGCTGTCAGTGACTGCCAACCCTCCTAGGGCTCTGCCAAGACTTCCTGGCCCTGTCATAGCCGTTGCCCACCAGGCGTTAGGCCTCCCCAGACGTCCCACACGGCTTGTGGGTGCCACCAACACCTATAAAAGTTGATTACAGGGAGGTTCCAGCCCTCGTTTGTTGCTGCCAGAATGATTCCACACCCTCCCGGGCATCGAAATTTTTGTTTTAGTCACCTACGTGCATGACTGAACGAATAACTCTACTTATTGAACTATCTATTAGGTCACGATGGCATCGATTCCTTCAGAGACCAAATCCTTGTACACTATGTCTTCTATGATGGTACAGAGAACTAAATATCTTCTATCAAACTCAAGGATGCAGAGAATTTCGTGCTCTGGTCTCGGGTTTTCAAGGTGTTCGTCGACTATAAGGGGACTTCTATCACCCGTATGATAAATGTTTTGCAGAACTCTACTCCCATGGCAACTACTGCTACAACACATCTAGCTACTACCTCGGATACTATAGCCAACTCTTCTTCATTCTCAGCAATAACCTGGATCATTCACTCGGGTGCATCTACCCGCTTGACTAGAGAAGACAGTTTTATGATCGCTTCTCAGCCGTCTTCCATGGTGAAGTAGGCTCGAGTGGCCAATGGTACTTATTCTCATGTTACTACTGTTCGTACTGCCGAGTTTTCCAAGCTCAGGCTCTCTGGCATTTATTGCATCTGATTTTCCTCCGAGTTTATTGTCAGTTCATAAACTATGTATTCAATTGATCTATCATGTGGTTTTTGACGAGTTTTATTGCTATTTTCAGGATATTTGGACGATGCGATTTTTTTTGGTGTGTGTGGGGGGGGTGGTATGAGAGGAACGACCTTTACTACCTTGATATTCCCGTTGACTCAACCTTTGCAGGTGCTGCCTCTGTGTTAGCTGACCTGTTCCTGTGGCATTTGCGGCTTGGTCACCCATCTCTTTTCTCTTTAGGACCGAGCCACGTCGATCATTACTTTTCTCTTTAGTTCATTGACCTTTTCCTGTTCGTACTATTACCGATCATAGATACTTTGTTGTTTTTATAGATAATTACAACATGTCTTCTTAGGTCTATTTGGTCAAGGAATGGTGCGAAAACAATAACATTGTCTAGTCTTTCTTTCAGCTTATTAAAACATCTTTCTCTATATGTATTCAAATTATCAGGACCGATAATACTTTTGAGTTCACTCAACATGACTTGGTATCTTTCTTTACCACTTAGGGAACCCTTTACCAAACCTCTTGTCTGTATACCTCAGAGCTGAATAGGGTACCAGAAAGGAAGCTTCACCACCTTCTAAACATTGCTCGTACCTTACTTACTCATATGAAGGTTCTCTAAATCCACTGGGCGGATGCTGTTTCCACTACTACGTACCTCATCAATAGGGTCCCATCTTAAGTCCTCAAAGGGCAACTCGTTTCTCACTCTTGTATCTTGGCGATGAATCTTTTCCACTTCCATTGAGGATTTTTGATTACACCGCCTTCATGCACAATTTTCAAACTGCAGATAAGTTGTGTCCTCGTGCTATTAAGTGTGTTTTCCTGGGATATTCTCATACCCAAAAAGTGTATAGGTGCTACGACCCTACATGTCATTGTTACTATATATTTGCTGATGTCACCTTTTTTGAATAGGCTAGCTACTTTACTAAGTCTGTTAGCGACATTCCGTTGAAATTTTCACCACCGTCCATTGTATACAAAAAAAACATAATGCACAGTCTGACTTGGTCCCCTTACATGTTCATTATCTGCTCCCCTTACATGTTCATTATATGTAGGATGATGTGCCCTCTTCGAGTGTCCCCACTTCTGCAGCTTCTGATGCTCCACTAGAACTCCTTATAGCTCTGCGGTGGACCAAAAAGGCAATGTACTATACATCACATGCCACATTTCACGTCCATTAACAGTCTATCCAGTTGTGACAGGCGATTTACGTATGCTCTGATGGTTATCTCTTCCTCAGAATCATCACAGTGTATTGTGGGATTATGGTTGGAAAAAAGGTCATGTATGAAGAGATGGATGCACTCACATCCAGGGACACATGGGATCTTGTGCCATCATTCCATGTCTCCCTGGTGTCAAGCATGTTGCATGTAGATGGGTCTTCATGACCAAACAATCACTAATGGTACTATTGTCAACTTGAAGGCCATGCTTGTAGGAAAGGACTTCAGTCAGACCTATGGTGTTGATTATTTTGAGACCTTTTCTTCGGTGGTTAGGATGGGATCTATCCGCACTATTCTCTCTATTGATGCTAATAAGAGCTGGTCCATCTTTCAACTAGATGTGAAGAATGCTTTTCTATATGGCGACCTCGAGGAGGAGGTCTATATGATGCAACCACTGGGTTATTCAGTCGAGGGGGAGCATGCGTGCCGTCTTCATAAGACCATCTATGATCTAAAGCAGAGTCCATAGGCTTGGTTTGACATGCTTACTATTGAGATCAACTCTCTTGACTTATACAGGCCGACATCTGACTATTCTATTTTTTGTCAGACGATGGTCTACTGGCATGGTTACATTGGCCGTCTTTGGTGATGATATGATAGTTATTGGTGATGATAAAGCTAGCATTTCAGAAACCAATGCCTTCGTCCAGAAGGTGTTTGTCACGAAGGACCTTATTTAACTCCGCTACTTTCTTGGCATTGAGGTGATACGTACTACAGAGGGATTACACCTATCCCAACGGAAGTATTGCTTAGATATTCTTATAGAACATTCTATATCCACTGCCATCCCTGCAAGCCATCTGTCATCCCTGCAGAATTGCAAAAACATTCTATATCCACTGATCATGATTTTGAGGATAGAATACGCTAGAAAAGCTCAGTGGGCAAACTGTTTTACCTTACTGTCATTAGGCTAGATATATTGTATACTGTGAGCAGAGCGAGCTAACACATGGAGAGACCTCTTTATAGTCATTGGCAGGATGTTCTTCTAATCCTTTGATACTTGAAAGAATCTCTAGGGCGAGACATTTTCTACAAGGTCAATGGCCACACTGACGTCATCACTTATGCAGATGCATATTATAGTAGTTCATCTAAGGACCGACGATCTACTACATGTTATGCTATGTTTGTTGGTGACATCCTTGTTACATGTCGTAGCAAGAAGCAGACGGTGATTTCTAGATCGAGTGCAGATGTAGAATACATTGCGATGACCCAAGCCACTTGTGAGATTACATGACTTGTCTCTTTTCTACATGATCTTGGACTTCATACTACTACTCCCATCCCCTTATATTGTGACAACAAGTCTTCTACCTACATCACCACTAATCCATTTTTTCATGAGCGGACTAAGCATATTGAAGTTGATTGTCACTTCATTCGAGATGCTTTTCGAGGAGGGAAAATTACTACTCATATCTCCACGTATCTTCAGCTTGCAGATATATCCACGAAAGCACTACCGAAGAAACGTCTCTCGTGAATGATTTCCAAGTTGGGCATGACCAATAGATATGCTCCAACTTGAGGGGGAGTGTTAGAGTTAATGGGTCATTCTTTATCTTTATCGAGTCTTGTAGCCCCGTTGGTGCATCCATGTAATTTTCTCTTTCAACATCTAAAGAATTTCATGCTATATAAGAAAATCTAGACCCATTCTCTCATCTTTCTCTACACTTATTATTCCTAAGACACGCGATGGCAATAGCTGCATTATGTAAATTTCAGAGCAAATAGTGTGGCAATTGGGAAAAAATCATGTAATCATTAGAGCAAAACAAGCATGCAATTGGAATAGGAGGCAGAGAATAAAACTTACAGCTTAGGGTGATAACGGGAAGCTATAGGATAATTCATCGTCCATTGCACAGAAATCGGAGGATGAAGGTTGATCAACTAGACGACCTGCAGTTAAATTGCTTTGAAAAAAGAACGGCTCTTTCCTATATGATATATAGTTTGAGCCATCATGGGTTCTTGCTTCAAGATGTAGGACATGCTGGATCTTCGGCCATTCTGAACCTGTGATGACACATCCAGTGACTAGTTCATGACTTCCTTTTACATCCAGTCTTCTTAATGACGTAATATCCTTTAGCCATTCTGGTAGGTCTTGCATCTTATCGCCCGAAATTGACAAGTAGCTCAATGCATTGGAGCAGTTTACCTCTATCAAGGCATTGCAGTTGCAGATAGTCAAGAAATTTAGTGATGCAAGATCAGATATTACCTTTAACTTTGAATTGCCATTCAGTTTCAGTTCAGAAAGTGTCGTAAGGCTCTTTATTTCTGTAATGCTTTCAGCATCTTCAACCAACAAGTGCGTCAACTTGGTTGCGTTCTCTAAGCCTTTCGGAAGAGAACTCAATTTTGGACACCTGATCATTTGTAACTTCTTGAGACGAGGCAAAGTTCCACGCTCAACTGCTGCAATTTCTTTCAACTTGGTCATCCCTTTGAGGTAGAACTCTATCAATGCAGGGAACCCAACTGTACCAGGAGCACTTCCAGAAAAGAATTCTGGCCCAATTTTTGATACAGCAATGGCACCCCAAATATGGAGTGCCCTCAAACAAGGCAACCTGCCCAATGGTGGCAGTTTCTCTATGAACTTGCAATCATCCAATCTCAACCAATTAAGGTTCCTAAGGGAACAATTTCTGATGCAACTTGGTAGCTCAACACCGAAGAAGCCATCGATGTGAAGCGCATCTAAGTTTTCTGGGGGTTGGAGCCCTTCGAAAACCTTCTGAATCCTCACGAGCTCACATTCCTCAAGTCGGCTAACTCTGACAATCCTTGTGCAAGACAAGCGCAAGAAATTCAAATTTCCTTTCTCAGCCAACTTTGCAGCCTTTGCTTCTTCCTCACCTGCGACCTTTTCTAGTCTGTACATTGAGAGATGGGTAAGATTCTGCAAATGCTGCAATCCCTGCATGTCAGCCTCACAACCATCATTGACAATGAATCCACTGAGTGTCCTGAGCTGCCGCAAGTTCCCTATCCCAGCAGGCATGCTCTTTAGTTGCTTCTGCGCAGAACCAACATTCAGATGTCTTAGATTGCTCAAGTGAACGATCCCATCCGGTAGTTTCTCCAGATACTTGAGGTCATTTGCCTTCAGAGTCTCCAGATTTTGTAGCTTTGCAATGGAGTATGGGAGCTCCTTCAGCTTTGTGAATGCGACATTGAGGAACCTTAATTGTACGAGGTTCCCCAAAGACTCGGGTAGGTTTTTGATCCCCATGTATGTAAGATCCAACACCCTCAGGTGCCTCAGCTTGCTGAAGTAATCCTGAGGTATAGATTTGATCTGTGGATTCTTTGACATGAGGAGTGTTCGGAGGCACTCCTTTGTGCTTATATCGGGTACCTCATTCGAGTCCTTCTTAACGAAGAACAAGTGCCGGGGCTTTAAGGAGAAGGCGCCACTACGTGAAACGTGTTGCGCAAGTGCACGCACAAGGTCATGCATTGTGCAACCCCTCCCGTCATAGTACTCAGGTGCTGCTTGCAAGAGGTTCCTCATCACCAATTCTCTGTAATACTCATCGCCGATCTCCTCTAGTGCCCTTTGTCCATCTGGCATCACCAACCCTTCTGCGATCCACATCTGCACGAGGGTCTGGTGGTGGAACCTGTAGTCCTCCGGGAACAACGAGCAGTATAAGAAGCACTGCTTCAAATGGGGTGGCAGGTCCTCATAGCTCAGCAAGAGCCCGGGCATATCATCACCCAGATTGTCTAGTGCCCACACACGGCTATCCCGAACTCCCTCCCAAGCCCTGACCGACTTTTCTCTAGTCTTGAGCAATCCCGCGATGGTCTTTATGGCCAGAGGGAGACCATTGCAGTTCCTCACAATCTCCATTCCCGTTTTTTCAAGACTCTCGATCTCGTTCTTATCGCCATCATCCCCGAAAACCTGCTTGCGAAGCATCAACCATCCTTCTCCAACAGTCAATTCCCTTGCAGTGTGTGTATAGACAGCACCGATCTTCTGTGCGACGATGGCATTCCTTGTGGTTACCAAGACCCTGCTGCCGTTGGCCACGGTGGACATGGGAAAGCTGAGCTGCTCCCAGACTCTGCTGTCCCATATATCATCAAGCACAAGAAGTAACCTCTTGCTATCTAGGAGGCCACATACGATCTCAGCAGCCTCGGTATAGCTCTTTGCTTTAATGTCGCCGTCCTTTCCCTCGCTTCTCATAACACACCTTCCAATTTGTTTCAGCAACTCAACAGGGTTGTACTCCGCAGACACACAGAGCCATATGGTGACCTGGAAGTGGGTTTTAACCTGCGGATCATGGTACATTTTCTGCGCAAGAGTGGTTTTCCCAATCCCAGGCATCCCTGTTATGGCATAGATGGGACACCTGCTCTTATTAATCATAGTGTCGTTGCCGCCGATCACAAGATCCACCAGCACATTGGCATCCTCATCGATCCCGACAATGTCCTCGTCTGCCATTATAACAATGTCACGTCCTATTTGCATCAGTGCAGCAAATGGATGGCCCTGCCTTTGCACTAAACCCAATATGGATGTATTCTTGTACATCTTATCCAGGTCACTTCTGATTGTGCGGATCCTCTTCGCGATCTTGTGCTTGAGCATGAGTTCTCGGAACCAAGAAACAATGAAGAATTTGGCGTGGGGATCGATACTGGTGGAGGTGGATGACAGCAACAGTTTGTCACCCTCGACATCGCAGTCGTCTAGGAGGTCGTCGGCATCATACATGATCTCACGAAGTTTGACCACCCAAGTCCTGATGGCAATCTCACGAATCTTCCTGGACTCGGCATCAGTGAGGACGTCGGCGAGGAGGTCAAGCTCAGATTTGAGGTCTTCGAGGTCCTTCTTGACGCCAAGGATCATTGAGATGTTGTCATTGGCGAGGACAATGAGCCTTTCAGCGAAGGCCTGGACAAAAGCGTCAAGGATCATAGCCATGATGAAGTTTCTCTGTTTCGGAGGGAAATAGTTGACTTTGGAGCTATGAAGTTGGGTGGGTCTGCAGACTTATAGTTGTAAATGTCTTGCTGTGCATTTTGCAACATTGGTAGAGGTGGCTATAAGTTGTCAGATTAGTTTTCTAAATGAATGAGAATCCCTTTTTTAAAGTACGTAGGAGGCGAAAGAGAAACTTAATTAATGATGGGTTGCACGTCCCAATCCCGCAATTTCGTCTGCAGCAGGCTTTGGCAGTCTTGGATGAAATTGGTGAAGGTATCATCTAATGAGAAAGGGGAAGGATCTTCTGCTGAAATGAGTATTACAACAAATGTGCTGTAATCTCCTTTTTTTGCGATTTGGATTTTGAAAATCCAACCTTATGGATTATATTTTCTATAAAATGTTCCACATATCCTTCAAATTTCGCTAAAATCCGAGATCATTTGTTATTTTACCTTAACGATAAAAAAATCAGTTCTTTTTTAAATGGAATTTAAGTTGCTTAAATATCGACCGGACCTTTGACTGTTAAAATAAAATAGCAAATGACTTCGAATTTGAGCGAAATTTAGAGGATATGTGGAACATTAGTAGAGGATATAATCCATAATTTTGGATTTTCAAAATCCAAATCGCAAAAAAACAGGGATGACAACACTTTTGCTGTAATTTCGCTAAAATCCGAGGTTATTTGTTATTTTATCTTAACGATAAAAAATTCAGTTTTTTTAGATGGGATTTAAGTTGCTTAAATATCGACCGGACCTTTGACTGTTAAAATAAAATAGCAAATGACCTCGAATTTGAGCGAAATTTAGAGGATATGTGGAATATTAGTAGAGGATATAATCCATAATTTTGATTTTCAAAATCCAAATCGCAAAAAAAACCGGGATGACAACACTTTTGCTGTAATATCTATTACAGCAGAGGATCCTTTCCCCATGAGAAAAGCTATTTAATCCGATCACTGTTTTTGGATTATATTTTGTGTGTGGTCGGTTGGATGAAAAGTGACCCACTCTAACCATAACCATAAATTGCAAACCCAAGATTTCAAGGTAGCGAAAACATCCTCACTTCCAATATCACGATGCTGTTTTTTTTCAGAATTTGCTGCAATTCTAAGAAAAAAGAATGTTATATGAACCAACTTACAAAACATAATCCACATCTTTGCTTATAAAGTACACAGTTCTTGTACTTGCAGGTGAGGGTGCAGGGCATCTGAAGGCAAGATGTGTAAATCGACATGGGAATAAATAGAAGCAGGCTGCATGGAGAGCAAGAGTCGACCGTGGAGAGCTGCACGTGAGCATGCAACAGGGATGGAGTAAGCTTTGTTTGGAGAGCTGCACGGGAGCGTGCAACATGGCTTGAGTAAGTTTTCTTTAAATATGATGGGTAACCTTTTAGTGAAAAGTAGGTATTTGGATGGTTTGGAGGATTGAGATGATAAATACGATGTGTTGATATTTGTGAGTAGTAAAAGTGGGACCCGACACATTAGTTCCAATCATGGAAGGAACTTTCCCAACATCACGATTTTAAAATCTTGTTCTGAATGCTGATATGAAGAAGGATATCTCATCTTTTAAATGTAATAAATAAAATGACTATTCCACCCTTTGTCGTTTAACATTTTAATCCGGTCATACTCCCATTGCTATATAGATTTTGTTAACAAGTAAAATATGAATGGTTTCGTTCACTGTTATATCGAATCAATGCGAAGAAGAGTACATTATAATACCGCAATACAACCCACATGTTATTTTTTTTATTCTCCAATGTAACTGTAATAAAAGTTATGTACCATGGGGAAAAAGTAATGTGAGTAATACACTGCAAAAAATTGAATTAAAATAATTGTTATTATTATCATGAGTCAGGATTGCCCCCCCCCCCCCCAACGTTCTGTCAGAGTCTAAACAAGGGTGGTATCTGCAAATGCGTAGAGCGAAACATAGTGTGGTGTATAACTCCATCCGGGTACTACGGGCTCTCTGCCATCCATTATTGCAAACCCTTAAGTTAATCCCGAAAGGTATTACATGAGAGTGCAAAGGGATGATCTTCTAGCCTTACATTTAGGGGGCGTTCGGTTCGGAAAAAAAGCAGGAATAAGGATGGAGAATAAAGAGAATAAGAGTCTATTCTCCGTTCGGATAAGGATAGGACTAAGGAGAATAAGCTGGAATAAGTGCTATTCTCTGTTCGACTGGCTATTGGGGGTTAAAGAATAAGGTTTGGAAGTTAGTTAAATTGGTTGTTATTTATTTTGGAGAGATGAGTTAAATATGTTGGTTGTTATTTGTAATTCTCACTTACAAACTGACATGAACTTCAACTCGAAAATTAAATTTTCAAAATCTAGGGGAGCCAAAGATCAATGCACATTATTTATTACATTATGACATGCTTATCATACACCGGTTCCTCTGCAATGTCAGTCGCAGAAGTTGATACATCCGTCATCTGGGCGACCACTCTCTCCTTCTCCCGTAGCCGACGTTGGGTTTCCTCTAGTTTCTCAACGAAGAATTCTTACAAAATTCCAGCACATTTATTAAATCCACCAAGAACGTCCTCTCTGCTAGCTTGGACTGGTGTATCGGGGTCAATGTTGATGCCTTTACCTTGTATCCACATGATATCTGCACAGAATTACGTGATTTGATAGTCGTCCTCATTGGGATGGATAAATCGAACCTAATTGTATTTAACGGGAAGAAATTACCTCCTTTCGGCACATGTACCACAAACGATCCTCAATGTCGTCGTGTCTACGTAAGTCCTCGAAGAGCAAGTCTGTATCGTCCGGACAGAAGCATCTGCGCCCATGAGTCTTAGTCCGGTCGAACAAATCATGGCCATAACTAGGTTGGGTTCCCGGAGAAATGTTGAATACCATTAAGTAAAGATAAGAGTCGCGAAGGAATGAAGCTTTGTACAATACATTAAAAAGGGTAAGTAAGTTACGACAAATTTTCCATCATGATTGTTGGACATATTGTTCTTCTCGATTAAAAATGGATACATCATCGATGTATTCTCCCAAGCAGTAAAACATAAAACAATAATAAGAAAAGACATAGAGATGTGGTCGATCCAGTTAGAAGGCTAAGCGTTCTCCCACATGGCTTTTGCCAAATCGTCACGCAACACCTCTCCGGCTCGGATGTCTTCCTCGGAGGCCCTGGCATCGCTCGCCATGAAGTTATTATCAAAGTCCTCGTCATTTGTCGTGGACTATGCAGGGACCCGACCTTGTGATGAGTTACAGGTAAATGCACTCGATATTTGATCCTTGCCCTGAACATCACGGATACAGTTGTTGATGATGCAGCAAGACATTACCACGATCACCTATTTCTCGAAGCTGTAGAACAGTCGCTCAATGATTGCCTTGAAGCGAGCCTTCATTATCCCGAAAGTCCGTTCGACATAAGATCGGAGCTGTGAGTGTCCGTGATTAAACATCTCCTCGGGCCTGACATAATTGTGGCCCCTCCGAGCTCTAAACTGGGTAGGTGCGCAATGACTCTATGGTATGGCATGAGGAAAGTATCCGTGTTCGCATATCCACAATCCAGAAGGAACTTCCGTCTAGTCGGGACACGAAAATTGCCATCGTCCAAGGCCCACCTCAACACCTTCATGTGAGCGGCTGGCCCCTCCCATCCGGCGGTCACGTATAGAAATATGTAACTGAAGTCGACACAGGCCAGCACATTCCGTGCCAGTGTTTGGTGCCTGCTCCTGAACTTTGGCGTAATATTTGCTGGGATATTCGCGGGGCTAAGCGTCCCGTGAATCGCTCCAATCACGTCCTTAAAAGATACCAGTTTCCATACCGTGTTACTCGTTTGAAAATGTTTTATGTGGACCTGACATCACAATTTCGAAGGTTTACCTTGAAATATAGATAGAAGTTGTTATTATGGACTATAACATCTGGGTCGGACAATCATCTGCCGACATGCGGATGAAAACATCTCTTAGGGAGACGATGCGTGTGAGGATACCACAACCCTCAAAACAATTATGGTGAATCATCCCTACGGCTTGTCGAGCTGAATGCTTACCGCCTTACCCATGCAGCTAACTTAGCAGGCACGGACTTGGCACGGTTGAAGATGATCCGTTCGTAGGGGTCACAGAGGCTGTGTGAGAGCCGGATTTGTGCTTCTGGACCCATGCTTGGAAGCAAGGATTCCAACTCATCCATAATCTCCTCCATTCCTTCATGGGGATCCTTGGGGGTCCACGCCTCGATCTGCTCCCTTTGCAGCTCTAACATTTGTGCCGTTATGCGAAATACATCCTCACCTAAAGCATATGAAGCGAGGGGGGCACCATCACTCCGGGAACGTTTGCTACCTGAGGTATGTCCCCCTGAATCCCTGCATCACCTCCTCTTGGATGTTTGAGTAGGTGCTCCCCCATCTCCAACCAGATCGGACAACTCAGGCACATCATTCTCCACTCCTTGGTCATCCTCAAATGTTTGTTGTGTAGCTGTATCCCCCTCAAAAAAGGCCGCAAACAACCCTGGTGGTGTGGTCTGAGAGGAGAAGGCGTAAGTACCCTTTGCGGTGTAGTCTCCTACCATTGCATCCACCGGGTCGTAATGAGGGAAGGACTTCCTTCGATAGGGCTTGTAGGCCTTGTCGATCTGAAGGCAACATTACGTGATGAAATGCTAAAAAAGATTCTAGACATCTATACAAGGGTCTAACGTACTTATAACCGCTCTTTGTCATGAGGCAAACATTATAGTAGCATTGCAGGATTGCATCTCTCAGATCAAGCTCAAACATCATAGAGCAGCAACCAACAAGAACATCCAAAACCAACAAAAAATCATCATAGAGTAGCAATATAGCTTCTCTTAGCTCAATCTATGGCCAATAGGGCATCAAATGAGCAAACACAACAAATAAGGTCCATACAAAACCAACAACAATCCATCATAGAGCAGCATCAGATGAACAAAAGTGCATCATAGAACAACAAAAGATGCATCAAAGCAGAGCGACATAGTACCAATCGATCAATCAAACAACATGAACATCCAAGAACAAGAAAAAGGCATTATAGAGCTACTACATCTTAGCTCTCAACATATTTTAGTAGCCAATATGGCATCAAACCAATAACAAACGCTACAATGAACATCTCTCAACTCATTAACATCTCTGAGCATATGAACATGTCACAACGAATTCGGATATACCATAAAAAAATAATCATAGAGCAACCACAAAGCAGCTCTCCGATCAAGCTCAACCATCAAAGAGAAGCAACCAAATTGGATATCCAAGACCAACAACAATGCATCACAGAGCAGCAACAGAGTAGTTCTCAGCACCAGCTCCACCAAATAGAGCGTCAAATGAAGAGCAAACACACCTTATAGGGTTATACAAATGCTCCCATCAAGGGAGACATCATGGGGTGTTTTTTAATGAAACAAAATTCGTAGCAGCATTGTAGGATTGCATCTCTTAGATCAAGCTCAAACATCATAGAGCAACAACCAACATGAACATCCAAGACCAACAAAAATACATCACAGAGCAGCAATATAGCTGCTCTCAGCTCAATCTCCGACCACTTGGGCATCAAAGGAATATCAAACACAACAAATAGGGTCCATACAAATCCTCCCAACAAATGTACATCCGAGTAAAATAACAACACATCATTGAGCAACATCAATTAAACAACGAGGAATAACATCCAAAAAACACCAACCAGGTAGTGTAGAGCAGCATCATAGCAGCTCTCAGTTCAAGCTTCAGTCAATGGGGACATCAAAAGAATAATGATCTCAACGAATGCACACTCTAATAAGCTCATTAACATCTCGCATCAAATGCCACTCTCAGATCAAATTAATAGTGTAACAACAATCAAGCTACCAATATGGACATCTAAGACCAACAATGCATCACAAAGCAATAACACAGTAGCTCTCAGCTCAAGCTCCACCCAATAGAGCATCATATGAAAAGCAAAACACATCAAATATGCTCCATACAAATCCTCCCATCAAGGGAGACATCATGCGGTGTTTCAGATGAAATAAACTTTTTTTTTGAAGTCTAGATGAAATAAACATAACATTATGACTGCAGGCCAAATCGCACTTAGGGCTATATGATCACCAACAATCCAAACAAAGCATGGCTATAAAAACAATAGCTCATAGTATAATGGAACCCAATTTCGTCAACATCAACATTGCACTATCAATCAACCAAGCAATATGAATAGCCAAGAAGAACAACAAGACATCATACGTAAATTGTTTGCAGAATAAAAATGAAACATTGGTTGAGCGGTTACCTCGAAATTCAGCAAAGGGAAGAACAAATGTGCATGCACAAGCAAATGACAAAATGTACAATCAAGTCCCTGGTTGAGCCATCAGAAGTCGATCTCCGACCCAATTTATAAGGTAATGATGTGTTATCGGAAACCCTAGACTCCATGGAGGAGGGCATACTCGAGATGATAGTTCAAGGGGTAGTGGAGGACACGATACTTCTATGGAAAAGGGCCAAAAGGAACCCCTGCAAGGTCCAACCATCCCATTGATGCCACAATAAAAGCAACCTACCTCAGATTCGCCATTCACTGGACGAGCTTAGGGCATGCATAGTCCAAGAATCACGCTTCACGGGTGAAGCTGCAGTTTAGGGTAGGGCAATCGAGGAGCAAAGCAAGCAACCGAGGAGAAGAGAGATCGGGCCATTGGGGAAGAGAGGGCGTGAGAGGGTGGGTCGTTGGCGCTAGGTCGGGAATAAGGAAGAGCGAGAATAGGGCGGAGGGTTTGGCATAGGAGGAATTGCCGTACGATGGAGGAGAGAGATCGAGAATAGGATCCCTTATTCCAGGGCCTATTCTCGAACTGAACATGCCCTTAGAGAAGGGTTGCAAAGGGTTGCAAGTACTTAAGGAAAGGAAATTACGAGTATGAATATGGCCGACATCGCATTGAGAAAAGAAAGCTAAAGTGAGCTGTAATCTTCATGACCTTGGAACAATAAGAGTGTAAAGAGCTAAAAGCATAGAAACAAGGGTAGAAAAATCTTCAAAACGCATCATGCCGTCTAATCTCTATTATCCGAAAATAGAAAATCAGTCTAATAATGTGAAGCAATAGAGTTTGTCTGCATCGGATCCAGCCCTGGGGGTGATCTTAGGGTGCAAATACCCAGTGTCCATCAACTTTAGCGGCCCATTTTAAGACCCTTGCTTTACCCATTTTCCTAGATATCAATAAGTACAACAAAAAAATCCCTTAATGCCTCCCCAGTCCCATAAACGATTACCTCACTCCCAGATTCCCAATAAAGCTTTTCCGGTCCCTTTACCATTCACAATTCCCAGTCCCCACCATTTAAACCGATGATCGGACTCCAAAGTCCAACACCCCCCCTCATGAATCACAGTTTCTTTGGCATTTGCAGTGCGGGCTGTGCAACCTCATTGCGTTGTCGAGACATCGTCGATCGTCTTTGCTCGTTGGTCCCTCCTTTCAGAATTCTTGAACACCCAACTCCATTGCTGCAGTGACGAGCCGCACCGGTGAGTCCTCTCTGCAGTGCTATTTTCATGTTTAGTTTCGTCTGCATTTTATCATCTAGTTTCGTCTGCATTTTATCATCTTTCTTTACTGTTTATAAGAAGTTAAACATGATCATGTTGTAACAACGGTTTCAAGATATTTGTTACTATGAGTCAACTATTGTAGCGTGTTACCTAACATTTTTCAGGATTATCGCACTGTTAATATGAACTGATTTGATATAAAGATAGTTAATAATAATCCTTATGAATCCAATAGTTAATGATATTTTAAAAAGTGTGTTATATTCACCGTTATATACTTAAATCAGATGATATAAAGATAGTTTAAAAATATCAGTTGCTCTGGAAATATTTTATTGCTGTATATAAATGATTGCTATATTGGTGAAATGTATAATTTTTAAAGTTTCGTGCTCTAATATTTTGTGCGAAAGATATTTTAAATGGTGGTTCGTCAATTAAACTTTTAGAAAATGTTATATATGTGGTTATCATTTTTGAGAAAATTACAAAAAAAAGGTCTTCTGAGCTATATCTTCATTACGGTTCTCCTACTTGAAATGTAAGAAAGCGATATCCTTTCAACTGTAGAGTTTAACGTCAACATAAAAAAAGATGTGGAAGATTGCACAAGCATTGAGTATCTAAGACAACTATTTTATTGATGTATATAAATGATTACTATATTGGTGACATGTATACTTTTTAAAGTTCCATGCTCTAATATTTTGTGCGAAAGATATTTTAAATGTCGATTCGCCAGTTAAACTTTTAGAAAATATTATATGTATGGTTATCATTTTCAGAAAATTATAAAAAAGGGCTTCTGAGCTATATCTCCATTACGGCTTTCATACTTAATGTAAGAAAACGATATTCTTTTAGCTGTAGAGTTTAATGTCAACATAAAAAAAGATGTGGAAGATTGCGGAAGCATTGTGTATCTAAGATAGACAACAATTAGAATAGACTTATTTTTTGTAATCATATTTTTGACGTAGGATTTTGGGAGTTGGGACAGTGTGTTTTTTCTTATCATGGACTTTTAAGTTTCAACATTTAAGAATCACTATTTGATTTTGATTTAATAGAAGTGAGGCAAGCATAAGGTCTTTTGCCATATTGTGATCGAGTGCTTGACTGAGTTTGTTGAGTCACGGCGTGCAATTGACTTATGGTATTTGATTCTTTTACAAGGTGATATTATTCTTTTTCTAAATTTTATTTATTTATTTATAATATGTTGCCCAAACAGTATTTATCTGGATGTAAAAAAAGAAAAATAAAAAACATGATGAAGAGTTAACAAAATACAACAAGAACTCATGATGAATTTATTTTTGGAGCAGGAAATTCTAGTGAAAATTTGAATGATAATGGAAATTTACCTGATAATGTTAATATGAATAAGAATGAATATTTAGATAATAATGTGATTACAATGGGAACTTGCATAATTGTGTCAATTGAAATGATGAAACTAATAATGCAAATGAGGTTATTAATGTGCAAGATGTCTCTAATAGTGAAGGTATTGGCATTGATAAATATGAAATTATCTCTTGTTTGGATATGTTTGATCTTAAAAAATAAGAGAAACTTGATAATCAATCAAGAGACATTATTGTAAAAATAGCAATGGTAATTTTTGAGACTATTGAAATGATAACTAAATTTTATGTTGTAACGCAAGATCATGTTAGGCGTACTCAAAATCACAAATTCAAATAATTATCTTGGACATAAAATTTAAAATGAGTTGATTATACTTTTGACACACAATTTTAAAAATATTATCATTAATATTGTTAAAGAGGCTAAACATTTTTCTATAATTCTTGAGTACACTCCCGATATTAGACATCAAGAAAAATGACTACATGAAGATGTGTGAATTTGTCAAATCTTAAGATTGGGTAATATTTTTTTTTAGAATTTTTGAATGTGGATGATACATTTGGAGTGGGACTTTCTTTTGTATTATTAGATGTTTTAGTATCCTTGATATTAGTATGCACGATGTGAGCGGCCAAGATTATGGCAATTATTCTAATACAAAAGGCAAGCACCAAGGAGTTCAAAGATGACTTTTTGAAATAAATCTTAGAGTGTTATAAATGACATGTACTTGTCATAGTTTGAATTTTATTGTTAGTGATATGTCACATTATTGTGTTAAAGCCATATCATTTTTTGGAATTATTCAACTCATATATTCAGTATTCTCAAGTTCAACTAAAAGATGGAAAATTTTACTTAACAATATCTATGGATTTACTATAAAGTCTTTGTGTAATACTCATCGGGAGAGTAGGCTGAAAAGTGTTAAAGCAATTAGATTTCAAACTCTCCAAATTAGAGATGGCTTATTAAAGTTATATGAATCTTGTGATGAATGAAGAATCAAAGAGTGAAGCTGAGAGTTCAGCTAATACACTTAATTTTGAGTTTCTTCATGGTATGGTAATTTGGTATGATATTTTATTTTCTGTGAATATGGTGAGCAAAAAATTGCTATCTAAATCTATTATATTGACTCTAACATAAATCAAGTAGGAGGTATTTTATATTTTTTTACTAAGTATAGAGAAGAAGGTTTTGCTACTTGTTAGAGTATTTGGTAGTGCGCCATGTTAAGTTGTAGCAGGGTAAATGGATCCTGGGGAAGATCCATTTACCCCATCCAGTGTTTAGTCCCACATCGTCCAGTGGTGGGACTTGGAGGCTCTGGAGAGGCTATATAAGGAGCCCCAGACCTCCTGTACTCATTGAGAAAAAGGAATAAAGTATCCGCCTCCTTGAGGGCTTCTCCCGTGGTTTCATCCCGCTCCTCACGGAGTAGGGTTCCACGTAAAATCCCGCTCGTTCTTATTCTTGTTCTTTATTTATCTTTTCCATGTTACGCTTCCGCTTCCGATTTTCTAACATGGTATCAGAGCGGGTTCGATTCTCGAGGATTTGTTCTTGAAGATTTATTGTTCGAGATTTGATTTTCTGTCACTTATTTGGGATTTGTTCAAGTTCTGTGTGGGATCTAAGGTTTCTATTGAAATCCTAGCGATTTGATCAAGATTCGATTGTTCGTGTTCAAGATTCAAGTTCTGGAGTTTTTTTTAAGATCTGAGACGGCCCATCCGATCACCTAGCGGCCATCATGTTCATCGTCAGACGGCGAAAGCCGCTATCTCCTTCGCAGGCAGCAGCCCTAGCCGCATCTCCTGCGACTTTGCGCCCCCATGGCGCCATTTTGCGGTGAAGCTGCACTTCGCACGGTTCCAGATCGCTGCGCCCACACGGCTCTCGCAGCAACACATCGCACAATTCGAGGAGCAAATGGAGGCTCTGATTCCTGATCAGGCTCGAGGCTTTCTTGAAAACCTAGGCGGCAGTGCACAACCGTATTCCCAGGAAGCGGCAACCGAAGGTAATATGCGGGCGATGCATCCTCTCAGCATTCAAATCTCATGGAGGCCCATCGTGGCGGGAAGCACATTCGGGAGGAGCCCTGTCGAGGAGGATTTCCAGGAGATCTGCATCACTTTTTTCAGATCTAGTAGACGGAGTCCCTCGCGCAGGTGCGTTAGTCCTGCGCAGGCGGCGTTGCACCTATCTCCCAGCAACGGTGCTCTGCCGCACTCCTTACGCCCCTTCGTCTCAGGCGAGCCCTCCAGGCTGCGCCGATCCTCACGCTGATCTAGAGCATATACAGGCGCATCTCCCTCTCCATCGCGCATCAGGCGCATCATCGCGTGGCTCCATACTCCAATAGGGCGTGGCAGCGAGATCTGAGGAGCAGCCCAATCCCTTCCAGGCGGCCGTGGGTTCATGCGGAACCCTAGCCTCCACAATGCGACGACATATGAGGAGTTCTCCGATGGGAACCCTAAAAGGGTTTCCTATTTTTGCCCAGGCCCTGTTAAATAATATAAGTTGGGCCCACGTTTATTAAAAAAAAGGATGATTTGTTTCAGCCCAAGCGAGGCAACAACAAAAAAAAAAGTTGAGGCCTGATTAAAAAAAAAGAAGGCATTAGTTTGTGTTAAAAAAAAAGGCGCATACATTTGAAAAAGCCGTACACTGTTGAGAAAAAAAAACCGCGTAGAAAGAAAAGTCGTACGTAATTTCAAAAGAAAAAAAAGAATTTTTTTTGCAAAAGCCGATAAAAAAGGGAGTCATACGGCTTATAAAAAAAATGAAAAAAAAATATATGATGAATGTTTGAAAAGCCGACAAATGTTTAATCGGCTAAGTGATTTTTGTATCCCTATTATGTTGTCTTCTCCCAACTTCGTCGTTTCCTCTGTTTTCCGACCAGTATGGGAGAAAGGGGGAGTATATATGTAGAGTCACAGGTCTTGTGTTCAAGATGCGGATTCAGATTTCCAGACCGGTCAGATTCCAGACTCTACGGTTCAGATCCAGTTTCAGACTCGACATCAGACATCTCCGAGTCTTCAGTTTCAGACACGCATATGATTGCGGTCATTTTCAGATGACATATGTTGCCATCATTTGTTCGTGGTCCCCATCATTCTTCTAGTTGTCAGGCCAGAGTTTTCATGTGAGCCATAGGGACTCCAGAGTAGAGGACCATTCCCTATGCCATGTTGGCAAGGGTTTTCATGTGGTATCATAGGTACACCAGAGCAGTGCACCATTTTCTGAGCCAGATGGGAGAGACCCAGTTCTCCGACGAGGAGACTTCAGGCGTAGTTTCAGACTCTATGGTCAGATTCCGAGTCTTCAGTTGACTCACACTCCAGCCCGTTCGTCCTCCTCACCTGCACGGCATGAGAAGCAACGTCCTCGACTGCAGCAATGTGCGCGTTGGGTTGATATTGTCCGTAGTGTCCTGTAGCGTTGAGTTGAGTATCTTTCTGTTTGTCCAAGCTGAGCATTGCATGCTCCAGCTTGAGGGGGAGTGTTAGAGTATTTGGTAGTGCGCCATGTTGAGTTGTAGCAGGGTAAATGGATCCTGGAGAAGATCCATTTACCCCATCCAGTGTTTAGTCCCACATCGTCCAGTGGTGGGACTTGGAGGCTCTGGAGAGGCTATATAAGGAGCCCCAGACCTCCTGTACTCATTGAGAAAAAGCAATAAAGTATCCGCCTCTTTGAGGGCTTCTCCCGTAGTTTCATCCCGCTCCTCACGGAGTAGGGTTCCACGTAAAATCCCGCTCGTTCTTATTCTTGTTCTTTATTTATCTTTTCCATGTTACGCTTCCGCTTCCGATTTTCTAACACTACTAGTTTAGAAATTGTTAAAAGTATTGCATTTGAGATGGGTATAGAACTAAGTCATCGTGTAAAGCATCATACTATAAAAAAACAATTTGATGAGAATGTTGACGGCGAAGAGATTCAATCCGTCGATGAGTTATTTAAAGTTTATTTTTTAGTTGTTATAGTATGACAATCACATATTTAAAAACTAGATTTTAGCAATTAAACGAATTTGAAAATATTTTTAGATTATTATTTAATTGAAACTCATTGAAGGCATTTGGATGATAACAAGTTAAGAGAATATATTGCTAATTTTCGCTAAAATTTTTTCATGATGATTTGTGTGATGATAATTTCAATGATTTTTACTCTGAAATAAAAGTATTAGAAATGACTTTGCTAAATGAGTCAATGTCTGCTATTGAAAATCTTAAGTTTTTAAAATCTACGGATTGTTATCCGAATGTTTTCATTCCATACAGAATTTTTTTAACTTGTATGTGACTGTGGTATCGGCTGAAAGAAGTATTTCAAAGCTAAAACTGATAAAAACCTACTTGAGATCATCAATGTCGCAAGAAAGATTGAATGACTAGGTAATTTTATCAATTGAGAAAAATGTATTAGACAATATTGACGTGGATGCTATTATTAATGATTTGGCATCTCAAAATGCTCGTAGAAATCATTTTTTATTGATTTTTAGTTCATGACTTGTTTGATGCTTGTCGGTTATAAACATACGTAGGCCTTTATAAATTTTTAGGAAATTATATTTAAAAACTTTTTTTATAAGGGTCCATTTTTTTGCTTTTGTTTAGGGCCTTAGGGCCAACGAAATGTTAGGAATGACACTAGTCTACATACCACCTCTCCTCTATCCCGACTCAATAGAATTCCTTAAAATCCAACTCATTCTTAGTGGAAAATGCTCCTCTAGATCTCACTTTCTAAGTCTATTCTTAAAATCTCCGCCTTGGATTCCCTGCTTCACTTAGCAAGTTTACGGGGTTGAGGGGGGAATTACGTTGTTTCAAATGTCGAGGAGGTAATTGACAAAGTTTATAGGGTTCATGGGGTAAAAATCTCAAAATAGAAGATTGTTCGCATAAACCAGATGACAGGTGCCACCTCACGTCCACATCCCATGTGTCTCCTCCGTGAACAACCAATGCGGTGAGCATATGCGAGATGTCCTGTTGCCACCATGAACAAAATGAGACAAAGGGGGTCCACTTATGTAAGGCTCCAGGCGACACATTCCCGCTTCCATCCCCGAATTCCCTGACCTTAGTCAGATAGTCAGTCCCAGTGCATGAGAGTGAACGAGCTCTCCTAGTAAATGCCTAGAGGTAGTTATTTTATATAGTTTTTCTAATTGACTGTGTCTCAGCTTTTCAATTCGAAGAAAGGGCTATAATGACGTTTCCACCTTCATGTCATAAGGAGAATTGTTGACCAGATAGATAATGAGGCTGTGGAGATGCAATTTTAAATGCAGGAGTTCTAAATTCTACCGAAATCCATGCCCTGGAGGCAGCAAAGTAGGAGCGAATGATCCAGCAAGTCGAAAGCTTTCGACATATCCATTATAAGGCAGTCATTGTGAGCCCTTGCTTTTGAACTAAAACCGAAGACAAGCTCCTGAGCTAGTTTGCCATCCCCAAAAGACCTCCTCTTAATGGAGGGGGATGATTTTGGCTAATAAGGAGCGGGAAGACCTCCACAAGCATGCAAGATAGGACCTTGGAGACCATGAGTGTTACCACTTGTCAACCCTATTATTATCATTATTAGTCGAGGGATTAGTTGTAACGATGCAAGCAGATGGATACATATATAAATAGCTGTGTTACCATATACTTATCATTTCAAAATATAGATACGTATATGGAAATAGATATCTTGTGAATATTGAAAATCGTAAACCATATTCTTAAATATGAAAAAAGGATATGGAGACATATGATAGTATGTAAGACCTTCAGAAGGCCTTGGAGGAAGGAGGAAAAGTTAAGAAGAGAAAGGGAAACTTGGAGTTGAAGCTTAAGGCCTTGAAGCTCTAGAAGCTATAGTAGCTTCCTCTCTGATCAATCCTTCACAAGGACCTGATGGCATTTTCTGTTTTTATTTTTCTGCCCTTTTGAGGTTTTCCAATAACACTTATGCGCTTAACTTTTTTACGATTACACTTGTATCTCTATATTCTTGGAAATTTACGGTATCACCCTTTCATTTGTGTATTATAAGAGCACAGGTTGAATAATGGAATGGCATTACTTCGAATTTAACACTTCCGGTCGGTGAAGTTCTTCTCTATTATTAATTAGTTTAGATGTGTAAAACATTTGTTTTTTGGCCCTTATAATAAAGATCATTTTTTTATTTATCTGAAAATCGCATTCTTTTCATGGTGTTGAATTTTACTTTAACATTGTTGAAAATGATAATTTATTCCCTGGTTGTTTTTACTAAGCTTTTAGTTGTAGCATTTGCCATGTTCTTTATGATCTATTTCATTTCCTTCTGTTTAGGTTATCCCCCTTAAGTATTATCAACACGTTTTGTGGTTTTTCGAGAGATCCCATTAGTTCTAAAAGATGACTTTTGTTGCTCGGCATGTTGATGGTGGATAGTGTGGTTATAGCTTTTACAACACCCAAAACGTAGTTCATATCTACAACTCTCTAAGTATCGAAGTGAGTTATAGGAGTGGGGGATTGCTGCTTGACAATTTGGGCTTACTCATTTTGGATGGTTGTAATGAGTCCAATTGAGACTGAACCCAGCAATTTATCAAGGTTGGTTTTTCCTTTTACCAGTCTAGGGAGCTAAGTCCGAGATGTTACAACTTTCGAGAGGGTGACAAACCAAGGAGAACGATATTTGGTTTTAGTCTAATTATACATATCTATATAGAATGTACTTATGGGAGATAGGAAGAGGTTGGATGGGATAATGCATATATTCTTTGGATCTAATTTTGATCATGACATTACTGAAGTTATAGTAGTGCATCTTGGTTCAACTACGAAAGGATTTCATTTGTACATATATTTTTGGTAGGTATTTAATGTGCATTGAATACTTATTTTTTTGTATTTTTAGGTTTTTTTATATTTTAATAAAAAAGGTATTTAAGTAAAACATATGTACATATTAAATTATTTTTAAGGAAATTTTTAATAAGCCAAAAACAATGAAGAATATATACATTACGTACAATATATACAAGGATCAAATTAGGGTTTCTATTGGAAATTTAATATACAATAGTTTACGCTATTGTAACACTTTGAGAGTGAAGATCTTTGTATGGCTACAGATGAAATAAAAGGTGACGACGAAGGTGTGGAGCGCATGTTTACTCTCTACTATCATCGATACTTGTGTATGGTGCTAGGAGTTATTTGAAGACGTGGATACTTCTAATCTCATGTTGTGTTTCTTGGGAGCTTTGGAGCATGGAAGATGAGAAAGGGGGAGGCCATTTACATACTTGTGGGCCTTGTAGCTAGCCATGAATGTTTCAATCTTTCATGATGAAATATGCGAAGAGTGTTTTAGCTTACCGAAGAACATTTTTATACGACTCATAACATATGTATTGAATATTTGTACTTAATTTATTTTTATATGGCTCATAACATATGTATCAAATATTTGTACTCAAATTTTTTCTGAGTAATATTTTAGGGCTGTGAACCAACCTAGGGTACCGACCAAATCATCTACGATATTTTCATGCAAGGAATTGATTCCATGAGGGAGAGACCAACAAGCAAAGGCGATGTTCGGCAACTCGATGATGTCTCGAGAAAGCGACGAGTCTCCACATCGTGTACTAAAAATGCTGAAGAAATCGTGACCAGGGAGGGAGGGAGGTAGTATAACTGTTGGTGCATTATCTTAGAGGGACACAAGTGTAAAAAAACTTTTTTTTCGCTTTATTTATTCATTTGAGACATTCTCATGTTCGATTGAACCATGACGGATTCAATGGTAAAATTGTCATTTTAAAATTATGTTTTTTTTATTCGTAGTTTTGGATGGGCTTCAAAGAAAATGGGATTTGTTTGGGTGATGATTTCTATGAAAATTACTGTATTATACTTATTGTAAAAATTTAAGTATAGTTTTTCAATAGATCTTCGTTGAGTTGCCTCAATAATTTTATTTTGGGGGAAGCAATGGTTGGAAGCCAATACGGATATGATCATATTTGTATCAATTTTAAAATATGGATATCTATGCTCATATAAATATTAGAGGATATTAGAATAGTATTCTTATATTTTTTAAAAATGAATTTAGATGTAAAATAGATACACATGTGACTTGAAATGCTATATGAATTATTTAAAAATTAGCTCAAATTTACATTTATTTGATGATTTACAAATTAAATTAAGATATAAGATGTGTCTTTCTCATGAAAATTATATAAATTATTTATAAATTAGCTCAAATTTACATTTATTTGATGATTTACAAATTAATTTAAGACATTAGATGTGTTCTTCTCACGAAAATTTTGAAAAATGCTTTTATTATTTATTTATTTAAGCTATGAATTAAGAAAAATGACTATTTTTTATGGAGGGTTTAATGCTTAATGGTAAAGATTTCGCCAGCACATAAAGTTACTATTGTTGTCGATGTAAACAGTTGGATACTGATACAAGAGAATTATATCTATATATATATTGTAAAGTATAAATATAGGTCTAGATACAAAATGAAGAAATATATTACAAAATTCCTTAAATTGATATATATATATATATATATATAATAAATGTATATTGAATACCAATAACGGCCTGCATACTTTGTAAAAAAGCTTATATAGACATGCATTAGATTACTGGTATAAGAAATAAATGTACTAAATGCATTTGTTCCATAATCACATCTATTATTGTAAAAAAAGCATTACTTTTGTTATATGAATAAATTTATAATTATATTTATAAATTAAAATGAATATAATTTAAGATATACTAATATTTACGGAAATTATTTAAAATGAAATCTGCATCATTTTCAAATATATATGGTTGTTGGCATCAAAATACGTATAAAACTGAATCAGATACAAATATATATAGGGTAAAATGGGGCTGCCCACTGGGAGTAGCCAACTTGGCTACTCCCACCCTTATTTTTCCCTCATTTTTTTATTTCTTTGGAAAATAAAAATTTGTATATTCATCACTATATCCCTCTAATATTCTATTAAAATTTCATCAGAAGCAGAGACTCCTAGGCTCTCCATCCAGATGTCATTTTTTTAACGGTCGCAGGATTTTTTAAATCGAACCTGTTTGGATGGAGGTCGTAGGAGTCTCTGTTTCTGACGAAATTTTAATAGAATGTTAGATGGATATAATGATGAATTTACAAATTTTTATTTTCCAAAGAAATAAAAAACTGAGGGAAAAATAGGGGTGGGAGTAGCCAAGTTGGCTACTCCCAAGGGGTAGCCCTATTTAACCTATATATATATATATATATATATATATATATATATATATATAGGGGACCTTTCAAATGAGGTGGGGGCTTTTCTGAAATTGTAAAAGCCACTGCGAATTTAGTAAAAACTCTGTAGCAGTTTTGTAAAATATAAACTGTACATTGTAAAAAAATGAATTTTGTAAAATACATCATCTAAATTCAAATCAATATTTTCATCCATTATAATAATATTTTCATAATTTTATTTCACTATACATGTTGTGTTAATATTTATTATTATATGTATGAAACAAGAAATTGTAAAATATATTAGAAAGATGCCTAAATTGAGGGTGGCTCACCATATATATGGTGAGACCCCGCCTCATTTGAAGTTTCTCCTATATATATATATATATATATATATATGAGAATAGGGAAGCTGCTGCTAGTAGCAGCTAAGTTGGCTGCTCCACCGATCCAGACCGTCCATCACGGTCAAGATCAACCGTCTGATCGCAGGGGCCATCTGCTCTCACAAGTCTTCCCCTCCCTCCCCAGTTCCCACCCGACGCCCGCCCCGCCCCTTCCCTCCCCATCTCGCGCCCTACCTCCAGTCCCCACCCGACGCCCGCCTGCTCCTTCCTTCCCCATATCGAGCCCTACTTCCGGTTGCTTCTCTCCCTCCATGTACACCTCTTCTCTCCATCACCCCTTTCTTTCCCAACCCTTTTCCCCTGCACGTGCTCTCTCTCCCATAGCCCTCGTTCCGATCGCAGCCCCACCACCTTCTGCTTCGCTGCCGTGTGCTCCCCGTCGCCGCCCCTCTCCTCCGAGCTCCCTCCCCTCGCGGCTAAGGGACTGAAATGATCAGAACATTCACGTCAACATGAACTTAACTTGTTTCTATTCTGAATTGTCATGTCACAAAATCCACAGGGTCGAATCAATTTATCTGTTAATGGATAATGAATGTTTCCATGTGGTATAAGATAGGTCTGCATTTTATATTTTGGTTCCTAATGATTTCTTGTAAAAAAGAAGAGTTTGATAAAGAATAAATTTGATTCAATTGCAGCCAGACACAAAACTTTTAGTTTGAAAAGCAGTACACAAGCTTCCTCCGAGCTATGGCAATCCCGCCCTCTCTTCTCTCCCGTGTCGTACCATCCGCAAAGACATAAAAATTCTAGAATCTGGATAGATTACATCTTGTGCAATTAATACTTCAAATTGTATTGATTATCACCAATATTGAGTCCACTGATTTGGTATGCATTTAGTGAATTCAAACACTAGTTAAACACATATATGCTAAGACATCAGAAATATGGTCAGTGGATGCAATCTAGCAGTCCATTCGACATATGCACTGTTTCTATTTTGATTGACGCTATAGAGAAAACAAAATAAAGAATATACATATAGCAACATCCTCATTGTCTTCATTGGGACATCTACCAACATCCAATACTATTCTAAACTACTCCACCATCCAATACGACGGTCTAAAAGATTAAACCAACATTCAGTTTCATCTGTTGATATTTCTACCTGCACAGATCAATTCTCACCACCTTTTTCACAAGTGTCTTCACCGGAATTTCTACCAACGTCAAGTCCAAAAATCAACATCCCGCCAACCTTTAATACAATTTTGTCTCAAAAAAATCATTAATAGGCATCAATTGTCAACCACTCACATAAGCATACATAATACCTATACAAATTAGCTAAGGAGAATAAAATATAATTACAATAAGATCTCTTTAAGGGTATACAAGAACTACAGAAAGAAAAATAGCAACTAAAATGATTCAGATTGAATGTTATTGTAAATCTCTTCAGCGCATTCAGAACATGGAGAAAAGATCAGATTCCTCCTATATGTTCAATAAGCAACATGTCCATGTTTTTCCAAGAACAACAAGACCCCCTTAAGAACTGCCAGTCCAGTGCAAAGAAATGACATAAGTAAGATGTCATTTTCCTGCAATCCCAACTTACGATTATTTGAATTTTCTTTAATACTAATCCCTTCGTGAAGCCACCATTTTCCTGCATTTCAAACAATACAAAAATATAACCATTGAAAAACAATATGTAGGTCCAAATGTGAGACAATCACATGTTTGAGAATGAAAAAGCTGACATATTGGATTACCACATTGTATATCTGCTAAAAAACTACAAGGAGAGGTGGGCAATCGGGTTTTGTGAGGAGATGCGGGGAATGGTGGATAGGAGGATGTGGCCTATCTCAAATCTGAATGTTCATGCTTAATTGAGTGGTTTGATGGAAGCTTGATGTTCATGTTACACATTTGATAACACAAAGGACACCACTCTTACCATTCTTATGCACTATTCTCAATCAAAAAATGGTTTTTTCTCGATACGATGCTTAACTTGAACTCAATTCTCCTTTCATGTGATTTGGAACTTAAGCAGCCTACAGAGCACAAATTTTCACGGGATCCAATACATCTCAAAATAACGGTGGATCAAACTTCTAATTGTTTCTGGGATGTATTTGAAGATAACGTGAATCAGATATTAGGTGATCACATATGGATTAATTGTGTGTTTGAGATAATATGATTTCCTTTTAAACTTGAGTATTTGCATCGCTTGCCAGTTCTATAGCAGTTCTTCAATATTAGTTCATTATTTGCAAATCCAAAGCCAAGAGATTAGAACATCTCAATTCCGTTCTTGTGAAAAAATTGGCATGATATTGGGATTAGTTCAGGTTTATATTCCGTTGCATTTGGGAGTGGAGGGAGCTCGGAGGTTCCTTAGCCGCGAATGTTCTGATCATTTCAGTCCCTTATCCGCGAGGGGAGGGAGCTCGGAGGAGAGGGGCGACGACGAGGAGCACACGGCAGCGGAGCAGAAGGTGGTGGGGCTGCGATCGGAACGAGGGCTATGGGAGAGAGAGAATGTGCAGGGGAAAAGGGTTGGGAAAGAAAGGGGTGATGGAGAGAAGAGGTGTACATGGAGGGACAACAGCAACCAGAAGTAGGGCTCGATATGGGGAAGGAAGGAGCAGGCGGGCGTCGGGTGGGGACTGGAGGTAGGGCGCGAGATGGGGAGGGAAGGGGCGGGGCGGGCGTCGGGTGGGAACTGGGAAGGGAGGGGGAAGACTTGCGAGAGCAGATGGCCCCTGCGATCAGACGGTTGATCTTGGCCGTGATGGACGGTCTGGATCGGTCGAGCAGCCAACTTAGCTGCTACTTGCAGCAGCTTCCCTATTCTCATATATATATATATATATATATATATATATATATATATATATATATATATATGGGTTAAATGGGGCTGCCCCCTGGAGAGAGCTAACTTGGCTCCCCCTGCATCATTTCATCCGCTTTTTTTATTTTTTTTGAAAATTTCTTCCATGAATATTCATCACTATATCCCTATATTATGCTATTCAAATTTCGTGCGAAACAGAGACTCCTACGACTTCCATCCAGACAATCATTTTTTAACGGTAACAGAATTGTTAAAAACGACCCTTCTGGATGGAGGTTGTAGGAATATCTGTTTCGCGTGAAATTTGACTGACATAATATAGGTATATATTGATGAAAATCTACGGAAGAAATTTTCAAAAAAAAAAAAGCGGGCGAAAGGGCACGTGGGGAGCCAAGTTAACTCCCCCATGGGAGCAGCCTCATTTTACCCATATACATATGCTGCATATATTTCCATCCTGCGAGACAGATGTACTCAGACCCCAAACCTTGTCGTCAATCTCACATCCTTGGAGTCATGAACTCCTCAGACATGACCTCAGACTTAGAAGATGTTACTGATGCCATGCAATGCAATGGAGCTTCACAAGTTATGACATGCATTTTTTTTTACTTCAAGCATAGAGTGAAATGTTGTCTGAATTTTATTAACCTGACATTTCACTGTTGCTCCTCTACTAAAATAATTTAAAGAAGTCACTTACTTTAAAATTTGAATAGCAGCATCCGTGACCGGCGTGGTCAAGCAACCGCTTTCGACGGTTGTGGCGAGGCTGGGTCTCACTGAGACCCTAACGGCAAGAGCGTGGTGGAAGGGGGCGGACGTGGCGAGGACTTACGCCATATATAAACCTCCCTATAGGGAGGGGAAATGCATCAATCGAAACCTCGACTACGTGAGCCCCCTTCCGATTCCATCCCTCTCTCTCATTTCTCTACCATCCTTCTCTCTCTCGTCCATGATCAAGGTCATCGGCGACTTACCTCGACGCGTCACTGGTATCAGAGTAGGACCCTTGATCTCGCTCGCGGGTTGATTCGCCACATCTGCGCATCGACGCACGTCTGCTCGAGGCGGCGGCCGCTCCTCCATTGACGAACCACAAAACCCTGACGGGTCGCAGCACATGTTTCTTTTTTTATTTATTAGCGGTTGCTCTGTATTCCTTTTGAGGTCACGAGTTTTTCTTTTTTATTGGTCCCATGATTCCTATTTTTTGATTCGCCCTTGCCATCGAGATTCGACCTTGACCACTTCGGTCAAGTGGGAGATGTATAACGGCTTCTATGACCGGCGTGGTCAATCAATAGCCTCCGACGGTTACAACGAGGTCGGATCTCACGGAGATCCTAACGGCAAGGGCATGGTGGAAGGGGACGGACGTGGCGAGAGCTTACGTCCTATATAAACCTCTCATAGGGAGGGGAAATGCATCAATCGGATCCTCGACTACAGGAGCCCCCTTCCGATTCCATCCCTCTCTCTCCTTTCTCTACCATAATTCTCTCTCGTCCAAGATCAAGGTCATCGACGACTTACCTCGACGCTTCAAAATTATCGTCATAAAAAATTATAAATGTGACTATATTATCAATCTTTTAAAGTAGATTTTAGAATCATTACATTCTTAGCATTATGATTGTATTTTTGGATTTAATAAGTGGAAATTGTGATATTGTCTTTTATTTAAAAAGATTTGTATATACCCATCCATTTTCAAGAATGTATTCAATTGAAAATAATGACATAATTGAGATTTTAAATTTTTTTTATATTTTAAATTTTTTAAGGTGAACGCTGAGTATTATTTTTATAAAAAATATTGTTTATCTTTGGACGAAAATTAATAATGCTTTAAAAATATGTTTTCAATACAATATAAACATTTTACTATGTTTCGTACAATCTCCAGTGTAACGCATATGTTCGACACTAGTGGTATTTATAAGGCGTGATGTAACACTACTTTCATTCACATGTAAATCCGTATTTTTTTCTAAACA
Source organism: Ottelia alismoides (assembly GCA_037367405.1). Taxonomy (NCBI): domain Eukaryota; kingdom Viridiplantae; phylum Streptophyta; class Magnoliopsida; order Alismatales; family Hydrocharitaceae; genus Ottelia; species Ottelia alismoides. Next base: position 9,981 of record JAZKJV010007359.1, on the reverse strand, counting down.
AGGATCCATATAAGGTCATATATATGTATGTATATATTCCACTTCAATTTAGTAGTGATTAATATTAATTATAAAGTAATGGTATACATATTCTCATAAATTCATATTCTCATTCACGTTTTTATTTATAACATGTACTACCATTCTTATTTTTCTATAGATGTTTACCGAAGCATATGCTTATTTTGTAGATGTTTTGCACCTTTATTTTTTTTGAAAGACGTGGGAAATTCGGGTTTGCAGCAAGTTTCTGTTTAGCCTTATTCTGATAGGTTGAGACATGCCATATATTTTGTTGAAAATATAATAATTTGTAATTTGTCTATGAAAAATTATTATTGCAATGAGCATCTAAATATAAGTTTATCTATATGGGCCTAAAGTCCTCAACTCATACATAATTATCAAGAGATGTCCACTTGGAGAGAAGATACTAGAATGAAGAGAGGTCAAGAAAATATCTAGATATTTCTCCACTTTCCTTAAAAGTTTAGATATTTCTACCACAAGATAGAGCATTTATGATGATTCTAGACCTCTCTTCTAAAATATCTCCACACACTTGGAGGTCCTATAAATACCACACATTGGATCCTCATTTAATAACAACTAAGACAACAAAACTACAACGACAAGAGTCTCTCAAGTAGCGTCCATCTTCCAATTGTGGTAAGCTCTTCTTCTCTCGTTGTATGAATTGTATTCCTTTTTTTTTGTATAAGTTGAAGTCTAGTACACATGTTTCAAGTTATTAATAAGAATATATTTTTAGTTTCAATTCTGCCTTTTGCATCGATCTAATTCTCTTTCTTAATTGCTTCTATCCACAATCACTCTTCCACTGCCCCCAACATATTTCCCACTCGATTTTTGACGTGCTTTCCTTTATTATGCATGTCTAATGGTGCTAATGCAGTCTCTTCTACGTAGTGTTCATCCCAACATGGTGGCATCTCTCTAGACATACTTGATTTATTAGACTTTATATGTATACGTGTATGTATATATATATATATATATGGAGTTAATTGCTTGATTTTTAGATGTAGAAGTAATTAACAAGAAGCACAATTAATCTAGAATTAGAGTAGTACCAACATATGGTACAAATCTGGGTTCGATTCTTGACTGGTGCACCCATATTATTTATTAATTCTACACTACCAGTGGTCCAGTAACTAATTCCTGTATGTATAAACATTGGATTTTAGTCACTCGATATGTATCTTGTTTAACAACATTATATATATGATTTCTCTCATTTAATTTTCGTACAAATAATTGAACAATGATGACATACATACACATATACATACACACACATATGTATTATGTTCATAATTTGGTAGTCACGTTGTTTATTATGGTTTTGACTTCTTTTATTTTTGGAATGGAAACAATGGAGTAAACATCAGATTTGTTAAAAAAGGAGTAATAGTGGTGACACGTTGGATCTTTATTCTCCATCTACTTATCACGAGGATGTAGGCTCTAATCCTTCTGCTGTTTTTTTTCCAGGATAATCAGGTAGCAAGCGCAACCGTTCATGTTGTTGTGCATGCAATTGTGGCATCAATCTTGCTCCATCATTCTAATATATTAAATTATTACTTATATGTAGACAAACATCTGTTGGATATCACACTATATTTTAATTATTAGTAGTTATATATAATATGTTGACTATAAAGACGGTAAGAGAGTTAATATTAAAAGGAGCTCAAACCAAAAGAAAATATTTGAATATGGAGTTTAGAGCTTGTGGCAAATGCCTTGCCACACTCGGTGCATTTGTGGTCATAGTTGCGGTGATTTGTATCGTTGTGAGTCTTGATGTTATTCTTATTTAAGAAAGTTTTGACGGTGTTGATTCCGCATTCTGAATTGAATTGGATGCAAAAAGGTTTTTTTGTCACGGATGGGATTGATCGAGCTCACCTCTTGGTCTCTCATCACTGAAAAAAAGCAAAGTCAAATATTAAATAAATTAAAATGGAAGAGAGAAGAACGACAAGTAACAAAAGAACCTTACATGTGTTAGTTCTAATAAAAAATGTCAAGTCTTAGTTTATAATATATGTTATTATATAATAAGTCTTTATATATAAAATAATGAGAAATCTTTTTAGGTAGCTACTTCACACACATTGTGATATGTTTTTCACTCATTGTGTGTTTTTCACCTATTGTAATATATATTTTGTAAACCTTTTAATAAAAATTGATGGGTGTTATTCCATGCTTCATTTTTTTGATATAATTTTATACATTGTGTATATTTATGATAATATATGACAGTATTCTTTTAAAAAAATATGATATTAAATAGGGTTCTTAATGAGAAAATATACAAAAATGTGTTAAAAAGGTACAAGAATAACACGAATCATCACATGATCTTCTATTAATTGTATTTGTTTGTAATACCAAAAAAAGGTGTAATGATCATCACCATTGATGTAGAGTGAATAGTATGATAAATATCAAACGAATTTAATTATTTATTTGAGAAAGGAAGAAGATTCAAATTTATAGTACTTTACTTTACGTCTAAATAACAAAGAAAAAACATGGAACATTTGAGATCTTAATTGATTGATTTTTTAAAAAAGTATTATCTCCTTGTGGGATAAAAATGTGATTACCCTCATTTCCTCCTCCATGTGCAACTTCGGCTTAATTAATTCTCTCTGTTGCATCATTACAAGGATATTTTAGGAAAATGGACCCAACTATATTTCATTCCCAATCAAGGGTCTCATTTTTGGAATGTAATAAAGATAACTCCAGTCTTATTTTTTATCTCAATACAGACTTCTGTAACTTCCACAACTCTTCTACGTCGACATGAAATAATAAAGTTGAAAGTCTATTAGTAATTAGGAATTGAGATATAGTGGGAAGCGCTTTTTTTGGAGCCTGATAATTCAAAAATCAAAACCGTTTAATATGTTTTTATGACATCGAATCTCTTTGTCAACGAGCTTAATTATCTTGAGGTTTTTTTCCTTAGATATAGTTACGATTAGAGTTAAATAAATCGAAATAATTTTGATGAAAAAGAAACCAATTTTTATATAGACAAAATCTATATTTTCCTTATCAAGAGACAAATAGCTCAATCATTTTTTAGAACATTTGATAAGGGGTCAATGTCATATTTTCAAATATCTTGGATGCATGGATATAATATCTATATTAAATATAGCATGCATCACGTTGGTCCTTAAAAAGGAGAATTTGCTCAAAATTGAAAATGGGGACAATTACTCTTATTAATCAATACCTTTGTAAAGATCACCTCTAAAGTATTTTAGCCAATAGGCTTTCCACTATCTTCAACTCTTCGATAAAAAAATGTAGCGCATTCTTGAAGAAAGATCGACTTTAAATTGTGTATAGCTCCGGCCACCAAAATCATGTCATGTTGGCACTATAGAAAAATATAATATAATTAAAAAAATGATTAACCAAATCCTTGACCTCTTGAACTGGACTCAAAATCTCTTGCTTGGTTGAAAATTTACCTTTCTCATCTTCTCCTAACCTAACAAATTTGTTGATTTACCTTTGACATGTGAGGTAAATTAATTCTCGTGGAGCTATAGTATAATACTAAATTCTTGACATTTCTAACAGAATTTTATTTTTGTGATATTTATAGTTAATGAGATGTAAATATTGCAAGTAGAGAAGCTTAACAATTCTCATTGAACAAGTGGACTACAAAGTACACTAGAATTGAACACCATACCTCCTTGATCGAGCACCCCTCGCTCGATTACAATCGAGGATTTAGACGAATTTATAAAATGAAAAATAAAAAGGTCAAACAACCACAAGCAAGCACATATGGATCGTAAAGTGCACCAAAATCAAGTAGAACCTCGTCTGAGATGAGCACCTCATGCCTGAGCAAGATCAGATGTTCAAGTGACCTCCAGAAAATATTTGATCATGTAGATCACATGAAAACCCACGAAAGATAACAATAGACGTGGCATGCGTCTAACCGTTGATGGACATAAATAACATGACAAGCAAGGTCACACCCACCACCAGTCCCGCCGACTTCCAACCGCCCTTAAGTCCATAAGGAAGATCTCGACACTGTTAATGAACAAAATGAAATGGACAAGCAAAGGTCTAAATCTACTCGATTGATCACGCTAATGATCTTTAGGAGATCGAAGGGCAAGAGATGGACTAGTCATGCTAGATGAAGTATACCTACGTTGTTGAAGGAATGTGGAAAGCTCAGATGCAAACCTGCTTCGACTCCCAATGAAGGGAGATACAAGCTTTGTGCCAAGTGCGGAAATTGTTTTAACAAACATTCCAAAGGCTAGTATCGAAGTCTTGCATGGAAATTGATCATCAAATTTGATACTAACTATGTTGTTAATATGCTAAGTAAGTTTATTCATGCTGCTGATTGTGGAACACATTCTGGATTATATAGAGAGAAATACATGAAAATGACTCATTGTCATCAAGGAGGAGAAGCTTCATTCTGATGTTGATTGGACATGATGTACATACATCTAAGGTCTATCACTAGATATTACATATATCTGGTTGTTAATCTAGTGATTTGGAGTAAAAGATAATCCAGGTACAATGATGTGTGATTTGCAGTAAAAGATAATCCAGGTACAATGATGCAGTCAGAGCTAACACAATGGGAGTTAAAGATATGTTATAGCTTAATAGAGCTTTTACAGATATTGGAAAAGATATTGTGTTGTCGAAAAGATTATTTTGTGACAATAATATTGCAATAAATTTCTAACCATGTTATGTACGGTAGAACAAAACATGCCGAGTATTGATATGCCTTGAATCCTAACCATCTGTTTTACTAAAGCCACTTGGAGAACCATCGTATGTACCTCTACCAAACGGGTCAGCAATCCTTTGGGGGAAGGGGGACAACGTCCTTCCCGGATGAAAATTTTGTAAGTGGTTCCTTTTTTATTTGGTTATCCGAATCCGTTTGTATCGGAGATCCATCTGTATTGGGAGCAGTTTATAAACTTCATATGGTTAGGGTTCTTTGTATCCTTTATATTCTTCTTTCTCCATATAGTGAGAACCGATCATCACCGTCCAAGGACGTAGCCTAGTTACAAGTGAAACTTGTAAATTCGTGAGTTTGCATGTTTCTCGATTGATCATGTTTATGCGTGATTGCTTCCTCTATTCGCAACATCGAGAATGATTGTCACGTCTTCGGAGAGATGAATTGCTCAAAGTAGCTTGTGTTACCATATCCAAAAAACTGAAAACAAGCTGTTGATGTCTTTACTAACGAGATTCTTACGACTAACTTCATTAAAAATGTGGTTAAGTTGGACATGTTTGATCATTCAACTTGAGGGGGGGATTCAGTTGTATGTTTATTCGGGTCAGTGGATCGTGAGCAAAGGTCCATTTAACCAAATGAGATTTATATATTTCACTCTCCATCTCTTTTCTTCGATCAAGAAGGAAAAGGAAAATCAAGACACTACTTTGCAAAAATAACATATCATATGATACTTTATGATCAATTTTGCCAAATATCTATCCCTAGATCATACATAATTGCTAACTGTGCTTAGGTAAAAATAAATTTTTTGAGGAAAATTGAAGATATTAAGATGTGTGTGTATCCAAATTTTGAACATAAATCATGGATGATGAGACTTGGGATCCAAGTAAGCTTGGAAACAAATATTGTCTTTATGGGATTAATTTATTGTTATTCCAAATGTGATTGCTACTTAGTATGCTTAAGATAAAGGTTCCATTTGGCCAATACATCACAACCATCAAGTGAATCATCCATAACAATTCATTGTTTTCCTAACAGATCCAAATTTACAATTTGCTAGAGAATGAAATGCATCAAATGCAGAAGAATTAAGCCAAAATCCTCAACAACTGAATTTTCATGCTGATTTTAGCCACGAATTCAATACCCTCACCTTTACTAACATATGAAAGAAACATCGCAAGATTTCAGACCAAATCGCCATACATCTGAACATCAGGATTGGACAGTAATTTCCTGTGAATCAGTTCAGTTCAAAAAAGTTCTGATGAATTCCTCTTTAAGACCTGTAAATATTATGCAGAAGATAAAATAGCACTGGAAACACTAATATTTTTATAAAAAGGAAAAAAAGGCAGAAAATAAAATAGCATGGGAAACAATAAACTAGAAGGCTAGAACAATAAAATAGAAGCAAACATGTTCTCCCAAAAGCCTTCTTGATTCATTCAAGCAAACAGGAAGGTGGTTATGACAAACAAACCATTCCATCAAACTGCAGAATTGATAATACTGATCAGAGATTCAGGTTGTGAGTCAAGAACATTTACTTGATCAACACAACAGCTCAGAATGATGCTGGAAAGTTCGATTTTTTGCATGCTTTCTCTTTTAATCCCATTAACCCTTGATAATTATCTATAACAACCAACAAAAGAACTAATGAAAATCGTGGTAAAAAAAATCTGACGACATTATTGAACTAACATATCTTACAGAAGTATAGTCTGCATAAGCAGAAGTTTGCAAACATAAAAGTTAAGCATCCTTCTTCTTTGTTCGTCTGAAGAAAGAAAGCTTTGATTCTAACAACCAGCTGTGGTTAAGTAGATCAAGTGCGCAGTCGCAGTCGAATTGCAAACTTTCATTCGAGTTACCTGAGAGGTTTGTTGGGGCAAAATTATCGTACAGAAGAGTTGCCAAGGAATCATTGCTGGTTTTTTTCCAAGTACTGTCAAATTAGATGTCTGCGATGGAGACTAAATAAGATCGACATAAGTACCGATCAGGATAAAATAAGTGATTTTGATATTTGATGATCCAACATTTTTGAAAATCGTGTCCATAACGTTAGAACAAAAGCTTTCTTCAGACAATAGTTAATGTTTGTTCGATCAGGATAAAATAAGTGAGATAGAGTGATGTTAGTAGTGCATGGAGCATTGAACCATTTGACATTTTTTTGTTTCTGGAGATTCACTAGCAGACATTATTAGTCGTGCATGGAGCATTGCACCATCTCACAAACCACTCCATTGTAGAACGGTCCAGTGATCATGTGGTCAAGAACCGTCGTCAGTGGTTGAGCGGCTGACAGTTACAGAGACCAGTTCTCGTGAAAGACCCAACCGTGGACATGGGGAGAATGTGGACTTGGCAAGGGGGCGTTCACATCCTATAAATGTTGACCTCCATCGAGAGGAGTGGATCATCCGAGAATAACCCTCGCCATAGGAAGCCCTCTCCCATCATCATCTCTCTAATTCTCTCACGAAGAAGACGGTGGAAGCGTACCTTAATCCTTGAGCCTTCACTGCAACTAGTGATGAAAATGGTCATATATAACAGACATACACGGTGTGTGTGTGCATGAGCGCGCGTGATATCATATCCTTATCAATTTTAAAATCCAAATATGGATATTAATATATACAAATATGCAAAATGATAAATCATATCATCAAAATACAGATACAAATACAAAATGGATATTGACTGTTCGAATACGAATATTTGATAAATGAATATGGACGAAATTACGGGATACTGGATATATCATAACTGACTTATGTTATCTATGATTACTAACCGTTTTCGTGTCTTGAATTTAGGATCTCACAATTTTCTCTGTAACTTCATTATTTGATATTCTAATAGATGGATCAATATTTATTTCATCAAGAAAAATGATCAAATATAAAAAAATAAATGCATTATGTAACATCGATACAATAACTTTTGTTGAGTAATATGCTTACTTTATTTCAACATAATCACTTTTTATATATAGACCTACGATATGCTTATAGATCTACAATAAAAAGACTCACTTATACAACAACATATTATATAACTATTATAGAGCTTTCTATGCCATAACAACAGTGGTCTCTTGGAGTATAAACAATAGAAAAAATCAGTAATGATATGTATTAAAGTGAGTCAGAAATATGAAACACATACAGAGGTAAACATAGAAGTTTGTAAGCAAAGATAACTTAGAGCATGGAAATACGGCCTTTTGATTATTCTCCCGTATTTGTATGTGATATTTACTTAAATCCTTGTAAAAATGAATATTTGTATTGGTATCCTTTAATTTTTTTTATATTTGTATCCATATTTGTATTTGTCAAAATGTGAGATATTATATTTGTATTTTTATTTGTAATTATATTTGTGGAATGTTAGATTTCAATATTTCTATTTTCATTCGTATCTGTCTTATGGAAAAAATGACATAATCAAATGGATGTGAATACGAACGAATACAAATACACTTCTACTTGTTTTCATCCATATATGCAACCTACTCAAATATGGGGTTCTTCTGCATGATGCGGGGCAATTATAACGAAATTTCGAACAACCTCTAAATTTGATATAGGTTTTGTAAATTTATGACATGATATTGAGCATGATTTAAAACTTTAGCAGAAATCGTACATTTATTGCAGATTCAAAATCATACCATAAATCTACAAAACCACCCATAAATTTATAGGATGTCTTAAATTTGGCAATAAACAATAGAATTGAAATCATATTATAAATTTACAACAGCTTCAAATAACATGCAATAGATTTAAGATTCCCGCTAAAAGCCTTTCTGTCGTAAAATTAGAATATCACGCTAAAAATTTTTAACTATAAAATTTTCTTATATTCGATTAAATTCGAGTTGATGGTACACGTGGATGGTTTGTATTAGATTAAATTCGAGTTGATGGTACACGTGGATGGTTTGTATTAGATTAAATTCGAGTTGATGGTACACATGGACGGTTTGTATTCGATTAAATTTGAGTTGACGGTACACGTGGATGGTCACGTAAAATTAAATAAGTTTTTTGATATTCAATTTAAAAATCATTTCCTATACTTTCTTAACTTTTTTTATAAATAAATAAGTTAGCCATGCTTGGGATAAAATAATAATAGTAATAATACAAGATCCTTCCTCAGTGGGAATGCTCTTAACTCTATTTCATTTGGCACATCGGACTCTTCAGATCCAAGGTGACCCAATCTAAAATCCATTTAATTTGATGGGTTGAATCATGGTTCCGCTATTTCTTATCACAGTTGATTAACAGTCCAGTTCGACCCAACCCGCATTTAGGTTCAGATCGAGCCAGCAGATCCTATAAACGTTTTAAAATGCCTCTACGACCTTTTACACAACGTAATTACCCCATCAACCCTGTAAATTACCCCAAGAACCCCCACGGGCTTAAAACATATTACCCGGAGGGTTCATGGGGTAAGAGTTGGCAAGTTTACGGGGTCGAGGGAGGAATTAGGTTGTTTCAAAGGTCGTAGAGGCATTTTAAAACGTTTATAGGGTATGTCGGGTAAAAATCCCATTAATTTTTCAAGGTAAGAGTGTGGAGAGGAATAGTACTTGATGAAGATGTTTTGTTAGCAAACGATGAGGACTAATGGATTGTAATAATGTAGATGACAAGGTAAGAGTATTAAGAGTAGACATGTATGTGTGTGATGAATGCCAATTGAAATATCTAAATATTCTAATAATCATGGAAGATTGTATCGATATCGATATCGCTTCGATACGACATATCGGTGAAATATCTCCGAAATATTGTCCATATCGATGCACTTTTGTGAAGGAAATGCCTGAAAAGGAGGATATATCACATATCGATACCGATATCGGTCTCATCTCGGTATCGATATATCAGCGATATATCGTCGATATATCGTGATATTTCCTTCCATGCTAATAACAGTATATGGTGTCATGTATAGTTAATGACCTCTTTTATTAGGCTATTATTTGGGTCGGGTCGTTGGGCTCATTTGGGTCAAGGTCGGCTCCGCCTTGTTCAACTCGATCAACCCTTTGACGCATTTGGCTAGGGACATCCAGGTAAGAATCTTTGGTATATGAGAATCCTTTCCAAAGCATTTGTCGCGGGTTA